>JAVXUP010001904.1:0-178347 GCA_033070095.1 Escallonia herrerae | reverse complement strand
TTAAAGATCTATTACGGGCTTGCGTGCTAGATTTTAAGGGTAGCTGGGATGACCACTTGACACTGATCGAATTTTCTTACAACAATAGTTACCAGAGTAGCATTGGGATGGCCCCTTTCGAAGCTTTATATGGTAGGAAGTGAAGATCGCCGTTATGTTAGAACGAGGTAGGGGAAAGGAAACTGTTAGGACCAGAGTTAGTGCAGCTGACATCAGAGAAGGTCAAAATAATTAAAGAGAAATTACGAATTGCGCAAAGTAGACAGAAAAGTTATGCGGTCATACGCCGACGGGAGTTAGAATTTCAAGTGGGTGACAGAATATTCTTAAGGATGTCACCGATGAAAGGAGTACTACAATTTGGGAAGAAGGGAAAGTTGAGCCCTTGGTATATGGGACCCTTTGAGATACTGGACAGAATTTGTTCTCTCGTCTACCGTGTAGCGTTGCCTCCAAAATTTGCCAGTATCCATAATGTATTTCACGTATCCATGCTAAGGAACTACATCCCGGACCCCACGCATGTATTACAACCGGGCCCTTACAAATTAGAGAAGACTTCACCTACATCGAACACCCGGTCCGAATCCTGGATCACAAGGAGCAGACACTCTGAATTAAGAAGATTCCTTTGAACCATACGGTTGAGGAGGCCACGTGGGAACGCGAAGACGAAGTCAGAAGCAAATACCCTAACCTATTTCAAACTCGAGGTACGTAAATTTGAAGGACCAAATTCTTTTAAAGGCGGGGAGAATGTAATGTCCAGAATATTTTTTATTAGTATTATTTTTTTGGGCCAAAATAAAATTTTTATTAGCAACAATCTCTTACTGGGCATTGGTACTTTTATTAAAGCAACTTATAGCGACAATTGTTGTAGCGAGTGACGCAACAACTCGTTAAAATTTTCTTTTTAGCACATAAAATATCATAAATAATTTTTGGGCCTTTTTGTAATAACAAAAAACTTCGGGTAAAAGTTAAACTAACTAACAAAGAATAAGAGGGCTTTTGGTAATTCTTTGGTCTAGGGTTTATTATATATATTTAGTTATAAAAAACCATTCGACCATAACAACCTCTCCAGCATTTCGGTTCACGACAAGGGGTACCGAGAGAGAGAGAGAGATTAGAAGAAGGATCAAAGAATTTTTGGCGAGATTCTGGTAAGCTTCTAGCCTTTCTCCTCTAGGTTATTTATACGGTTCATAGGGTTTTAATCAAGGAAGTGAATGATGGAATGATGGAAAATCCAACAAGTCATAACCATGGTGGCTGTGACTATATATCTCACTGGTATGTTAAAGGGTTAAGGAGGAAACCATGAAAAGATGGGTTTATGTGAGGTGATTTCGGGTAAAGGAGACTGTTAGGTGTGTTTGAAGAAGAAAATGTTGTGTAAAGAGAGAAAAGTACTTTGGTTTAAAAAATTGAACGTAAAAGTGTCGGTAAAGGAAAGATTTCTTTAAGCAGTTCCTTTCCTAATTTTTTTGATAAATCTAAGAACTTATTTGGATGAAATTCAAAAGAGTAACTCATATTATTTTTGCAGGATCTACACCCTAGAAAAGTTTTAGATTTTTCTGAGTTTGGGAATCGTGCTAACTAATTTTATCCGAACAAGGGATTACAACATGCATTCGGTACTAGACTACAGTTCAACACGGCCTTTCATCCCAAAATGGATGGTCAGTAGGAAAGGACTATCCAGACATTAAAGATCTATTACGGGCTTGCGTGCTAGATTTTAAGGGTAGCTGGGATGACCACTTGACACTGATCGAATTTTCTTACAACAATAGTTACCAGAGTAGCATTGGGATGGCCCCTTTCGAAGCTTTATATGGTAGGAAGTGAAGATCGCCGTTATGTTAGAACGAGGTAGGGGAAAGGAAACTGTTAGGACCAGAGTTAGTGCAGCTGACATCAGAGAAGGTCAAAATAATTAAAGAGAAATTACGAATTGCGCAAAGTAGACAGAAAAGTTATGCGGTCATACGCCGACGGGAGTTAGAATTTCAAGTGGGTGACAGAATATTCTTCTGTCACCGATGAAAGGAGTACTACAATTTGGGAAGAAGGGAAAGTTGAGCCCTTGGTATATGGTTAGATACTTCTCTCGTCTACCGTGTAGCGTTGCCTCCAAAATTTGCCAGTATCCATAATGTATTTCACGTATCCATGCTAAGGAACTACATCCCGGACCCCACGCATGTATTACAACCGGGCCCTTACAAATTAGAGAAGACTTCACCTACATCGAACACCCGGTCCGAATCCTGGATCACAAGGAGCAGACACTCTGAATTAAGAAGATTCCTTTGAACCATACGGTTGAGGAGGCCACGTGGAAACGCGAAGACGAAGTCAGAAGCAAATACCCTAACCTATTTCAAACTCGAGGTACGTAAATTTGAAGGACCAAATTCTTTTAAAGGCGGGGAGAATGTAATGTCCAGAATATTTTTTATTAGTATTATTTTTTTGGGCCAAAATAAAATTTTTATTAGCAACAATCTCTTACTGAGCATTGGTACTTTTATTAAAGCAACTTATAGCGACAATTGTTGTAGCGAGTGACGCAACAACTCGTTAAAATTTTCTTTTTAGCACATAAAATATCATAAATAATTTTTGGGCCTTTTTGTAATAACAAAAAACTTCGGGTAAAAGTTAAACTAACTAACAAAGAATAAGAGGGCTTTTGGTAATTCTTTGGTCTAGGGTTTATTATATATATTTAGTTATAAAAAACCATTCGACCATAACAACCTCTCCAGCATTTCGGTTCACGACAAGGGGTACCGAGAGAGAGAGAGAGATTAGAAGAAGGATCAAAGAATTTTTGGCGAGATTCTGGTAAGCTTCTTAGCCTTTCTCCTCTAGGTTATTTATACGGTTCATAGGGTTTTAATCAAGGAAGTGAATGATGGAATGATGGAAAATCCACAAGTCATAACCATGGTGGCTGTGACTATATATCTCACTGGTATGTTAAAGGGTTAAGGAGGAAACCATGAAAAGATGGGTTTATGTGAGGTGATTTCGGGTAAAGGAGACTGTTAGGTGTGTTTGAAGAAGAAAATGTTGTGTAAAGAGAGAAAAGTACTTTGGTTTAAAAAATTGAACATAAAAGTGTCGGTAAAGGAAAGATTTCTTTAAGCAGTTCCTTTCCTAATTTTTTTTGATAAATCTAAGAACTTATTTGGATGAAATTCAAAAGAGTAACTCATATTATTTTTGCAGGATCTACACCCTAGAAAAGTTTTAGATTTTTCTGAGTTTGGGAATCGTGCTAACTAATTTTATCCGAACAAGGGATTACAACATGCATTCGGTACTAGACTACAGTTCAGCACGGCCTTTCATCCCAAAATGGATGGTCAGTAGGAAAGGACTATCCAGACATTAAAGATCTATTACGGGCTTGCGTGCTAGATTTTAAGGGTAGCTGGGATGACCACTTGACACTGATCGAATTTTCTTACAACAATAGTTACCAGAGTAGCATTGGGATGGCCCCTTTCGAAGCTTTATATGGTAGGAAGTGAAGATCGCCGTTATGTTAGAACGAGGTAGGGGAAAGGAAACTGTTTAGGACCAGAGTTAGTGCAGCTGACATCAGAGAAGGTCAAAATAATTAAAGAGAAATTACGAATTGCGCAAAGTAGACAGAAAAGTTATGCGGTCATACGCCGACGGGAGTTAGAATTTCAAGTGGGTGACAGAATATTCTTAAGGATGTCACCGATGAAAGGAGTACTACAATTTGGGAAGAAGGGAAAGTTGAGCCCTTGGTATATGGGACCCTTTGAGATACTGGACAGAATTTGTTCTCTCGTCTACCGTGTAGCGTTGCCTCCAAAATTTGCCAGTATCCATAATGTATTTCACGTATCCATGCTAAGGAACTACATCCCGGACCCCACGCATGTATTACAACCGGGCCCTTACAAATTAGAGAAGACTTCACCTACATCGAACACCCGGTCCGAATCCTGGATCACAAGGAGCAGACACTCTGAATTAAGAAGATTCCTTTGAACCATACGGTTGAGGAGGCCACGTGGGAACGCGAAGACGAAGTCAGAAGCAAATACCCTAACCTATTTCAAACTCGAGGTACGTAAATTTGAAGGACCAAATTCTTTTAAAGGCGGGGAGAATGTAATGTCCAGAATATTTTTTATTAGTATTATTTTGGGCCAAAATAAAATTTTTATTAGCAACAATCTCTTACTGAGCATTGGTACTTTTATTAAAGCAACTTATAGCGACAATTGTTGTAGCGAGTGACGCAACAACTCGTTAAAATTTTCTTTAGCACATAAAATATCATAAATAATTTTTGGGCCTTTTTGTAATAACAAAAAACTTCGGGTAAAAGTTAAACTAACTAACAAAGAATAAGAGGGCTTTTGGTAATTCTTTGGTCTAGGGTTTATTATATATATTTAGTTATAAAAAACCATCCGACCATAACAACCTCTCCAGCATTTCGGTTCACGACAAGGGGTACCGAGAGAGAGAGAGAGAGAGAGAGAGAGAGAGAGATTTTTGAGAAGAATCAAAGAATTTGGCGAGATTCTGGTAAGCTTCTAGCCTTTCTCCTCTAGGTTATTTATACGGTTCATAGGGTTTTAATCAAGGAAGTGAATGATGGAATGATGGAAAATCCAACAAGTCATAACCATGGTGGCTGTGACTATATATCTCACTGGTATGTTAAAGGGTTAGGGAGGAAACCATGAAAAGATGGGTTTATGTGAGGTGATTTCGGGTAAAGGAGACTGTTAGGTGTGTTTGAAGAAGAAAATGTTGTGTAAAGAGAGAAAAGTACTTTGGTTTAAAAAATTGAACATAAAAGTGTCGGTAAAGGAAAGATTTCTTTAAGCAGTTCCTTTCCTAATTTTTTTTATAAATCTAAGAACTTATTTGGATGAAATTCAAAAGAGTAACTCATATTATTTTTGCAGGATACACCCTAGAAAAGTTTTAGATTTTTCTGAGTTTGGGAATCGTGCTAACTAATTTTATCCGAACAAGGGATTACAACATGCATTCGGTACTAGACTACAGTTCAACACGGCCTTTCATCCCCAAATGGATGGTCAGTAGGAAAGGACTATCCAGACATTAAAGATCTATTACGGGCTTGCGTGCTAGATTTTAAGGGTAGCTGGGATGACCACTTGACACTGATCGAATTTTCTTACAACAATAGTTACCAGAGTAGCATTGGGATGGCCCCTTTCGAAGCTTTATATGGTAGGAAGTGAAGATCGCCGTTATGTTAGAACGAGGTAGGGGAAAGGAAACTGTTAGGACCAGAGTTAGTGCAGCTGACATCAGAGAAGGTCAAAATAATTAAAGAGAAATTACGAATTGCTCAAAGTAGACAGAAAAGTTATGCGGTCATACGCCGACGGGAGTTAGAATTTCAAGTGGGTGACAGAATATTCTTAAGGATGTCACCGATGAAAGGAGTACTACAATTTGGGAAGAAGGGAAAGTTGAGCCCTTGGTATATGGGACCCTTTGAGATACTGGACAGAATTTGTTCTCTCGTCTACCGTGTAGCGTTGCCTCCAAAATTTGCCAGTATCCATAATGTATTTCACGTATCCATGCTAAGGAACTACATCCCGGACCCCACGCATGTATTACAACCGGGCCCTTACAAATTAGAGAAGACTTCACCTACATCGAACACCCGGTCCGAATCCTGGATCACAAGGAGCAGACACTCTGAATTAAGAAGATTCCTTTGAACCATACGGTTGAGCAGGCCACGTGGGAACGCGAAGACGAAGTCAGAAGCAAATACCCTAACCTATTTCAAACTCGAGGTACGTAAATTTGAAGGACCAAATTCTTTTAAAGGCGGGGAGAATGTAATGTCCAGAATATTTTTTATTAGTATTATTTTTTTGGGCCAAAATAAAATTTTTATTAGCAACAATCTCTTACTGAGCATTGGTACTTTTATTAAAGCAACTTATAGCGACAATTGTTGTAGCGAGTGACGCAACAACTCGTTAAAATTTTCTTTTTAGCACATAAAATATCATAAATAATTTTTGGGCCTTTTTGTAATAACAAAAAACTTCGGGTAAAAGTTAAACTAACTAACAAAGAATAAGAGGGCTTTTGGTAATTCTTTGGTCTAGGGTTTATTATATATATTTAGTTATAAAAAACCATCCGACCATAACAACCTCTCCAGCATTTCGGTTCACGACAAGGGGTACCGAGAGAGAGAGAGAGAGAGATTAGAAGAAGGATCAAAGAATTTTTGGCGAGATTCTGGTAAGCTTCTAGCCTTTCTCCTCTAGGTTATTTATACGGTTCATAGGGTTTTAATCAAGGAAGTGAATGATGGAATGATGGAAAATCCAACAAGTCATAACCATGGTGGCTGTGACTATATATCTCACTGGTATGTTAAAGGGTTAGGGAGGAAACCATGAAAAGATGGGTTTATGTGAGGTGATTTCGGGTAAAGGAGACTGTTAGGTGTGTTTGAAGAAGAAAATGTTGTGTAAAGAGAGAAAAGTACTTTGGTTTAAAAAATTGAACATAAAAGTGTCGGTAAAGGAAAGATTTCTTTAAGCAGTTCCTTTCCTAATTTTTTTTGATAAATCTAAGAACTTATTTGGATGAAATTCAAAAGAGTAACTCATATTATTTTTGCAGGATCTACACCCTAGAGAATTTTTAGATTTTTCTGAGTTTGGGAATCGTGCTAACTAATTTTATCCGAACAAGGGATTATAACATGCATTCGGTACTAGACTACAGTTCAACACGGCCTTTCATCCCCAAATGGATGGTCAGTAGGAAAGGACTATCCAGACATTAAAGATCTATTACGGGCTTGCGTGCTAGATTTTAAGGGTAGCTGGGATGACCACTTGACACTGATCGAATTTTCTTACAACAATAGTTACCAGAGTAGCATTGGGATGGCCCCTTTCGAAGCTTTATATGGTAGGAAGTGAAGATCGCCGTTATGTTAGAACGAGGTAGGGGAAAGGAAACTGTTAGGACCAGAGTTAGTGCAGCTGACATCAGAGAAGGTCAAAATAATTAAAGAGAAATTACGAATTGCGCAAAGTAGACAGAAAAGTTATGCGGTCATACGCCGACGGGAGTTAGAATTTCAAGTGGGTGACAGAATATTCTTAAGGATGTCACCGATGAAAGGAGTACTACAATTTGGGAAGAAGGGAAAGTTGAGCCCTTGGTATATGGGACCCTTTGAGATACTGGACAGAATTTGTTCTCTCGTCTACCGTGTAGCGTTGCCTCCAAAATTTGCCAGTATCCATAATGTATTTCACGTATCCATGCTAAGGAACTACATCCCGGACCCCACGCATGTATTACAACCGGGCCCTTACAAATTAGAGAAGACTTCACCTACATCGAACACCCGGTCCGAATCCTGGATCACAAGGAGCAGACACTCTGAATTAAGAAGATTCCTTTGAACCATACGGTTGAGGAGGCCACGTGGGAACGCGAAGACGAAGTCAGAAGCAAATACCCTAACCTATTTCAAACTCGAGGTACGTAAATTTGAAGGACCAAATTCTTTTAAAGGCGGGGAGAATGTAATGTCCAGAATATTTTTTATTAGTATTATTTTTTTGGGCCAAAATAAAATTTTTATTAGCAACAATCTCTTACTGAGCATTGGTACTTTTATTAAAGCAACTTATAGCGACAATTGTTGTAGCGAGTGACGCAACAACTCGTTAAAATTTTCTTTTTAGCACATAAAATATCATAAATAATTTTTGGGCCTTTTTGTAATAACAAAAAACTTCGGGTAAAAGTTAAACTAACTAACAAAGAATAAGAGGGCTTTTGGTAATTCTTTGGTCTAGGGTTTATTATATATATTTAGTTATAAAAAACCATCCGACCATAACAACCTCTCCAGCATTTCGGTTCACGACAAGGGGTACCGAGAGAGAGAGAGAGAGAGATTAGAAGAAGGATCAAAGAATTTTTGGCGAGATTCTGGTAAGCTTCTAGCCTTTCTCCTCTAGGTTATTTATACGGTTCATAGGGTTTTAATCAAGGAAGTGAATGATGGAATGATGGAAAATCCAACAAGTCATAACCATGGTGGCTGTGACTATATATCTCACTGGTATGTTAAAGGGTTAGGGAGGAAACCATGAAAAGATGGGTTTATGTGAGGTGATTTCGGGTAAAGGAGACTGTTAGGTGTGTTTGAAGAAGAAAATGTTGTGTAAAGAGAGAAAAGTACTTTGGTTTAAAAAATTGAACATAAAAGTGTCGGTAAAGGAAAGATTTCTTTAAGCAGTTCCTTTCCTAATTTTTTTTGATAAATCTAAGAACTTATTTGGATGAAATTCAAAAGAGTAACTCATATTATTTTTGCAGGATCTACACCCTAGAAAATTTTTAGATTTTTCTGAGTTTGGGAATCGTGCTAACTAATTTTATCCGAACAAGGGATTATAACATGCATTCGGTACTAGACTACAGTTCAACACGGCCTTTCATCCCCAAATGGATGGTCAGTAGGAAAGGACTATCCAGACATTAAAGATCTATTACGGGCTTGCGTGCTAGATTTTAAGGGTAGCTGGGATGACCACTTGACACTGATCGAATTTTCTTACAACAATAGTTACCAGAGTAGCATTGGGATGGCCCCTTTCGAAGCTTTATATGGTAGGAAGTGAAGATCGCCGTTATGTTAGAACGAGGTAGGGGAAAGGAAACTGTTAGGACCAGAGTTAGTGCAGCTGACATCAGAGAAGGTCAAAATAATTAAAGAGAAATTACGAATTGCGCAAAGTAGACAGAAAAGTTATGCGGTCATACGCCGACGGGAGTTAGAATTTCAAGTGGGTGACAGAATATTCTTAAGGATGTCACCGATGAAAGGAGTACTACAATTTGGGAAGAAGGGAAAGTTGAGCCCTTGGTATATGGGACCCTTTGAGATACTGGACAGAATTTGTTCTCTCGTCTACCGTGTAGCGTTGCCTCCAAAATTTGCCAGTATCCATAATGTATTTCACGTATCCATGCTAAGGAACTACATCCCGGACCCCACGCATGTATTACAACCGGGCCCTTACAAATTAGAGAAGACTTCACCTACATCGAACACCCGGTCCGAATCCTGGATCACAAGGAGCAGACACTCTGAATTAAGAAGATTCCTTTGAACCATACGGTTGAGGAGGCCACGTGGGAACGCGAAGACGAAGTCAGAAGCAAATACCCTAACCTATTTCAAACTCGAGGTACGTAAATTTGAAGGACCAAATTCTTTTAAAGGCGGGGAGAATGTAATGTCCAGAATATTTTTTATTAGTATTATTTTTTTGGGCCAAAATAAAATTTTTATTAGCAACAATCTCTTACTGAGCATTGGTACTTTTATTAAAGCAACTTATAGCGACAATTGTTGTAGCGAGTGACGCAACAACTCGTTAAAATTTTCTTTTTAGCACATAAAATATCATAAATAATTTTTGGGCCTTTTTGTAATAACAAAAAACTTCGGGTAAAAGTTAAACTAACTAACAAAGAATAAGAGGGCTTTTGGTAATTCTTTGGTCTAGGGTTTATTATATATATTTAGTTATAAAAAACCATCCGACCATAACAACCTCTCCAGCATTTCGGTTCACGACAAGGGGTACCGAGAGAGAGAGAGAGATTAGAAGAAGGATCAAAGAATTTTTGGCGAGATTCTGGTAAGCTTCTAGCCTTTCTCCTCTAGGTTATTTATACGGTTCATAGGGTTTTAATCAAGGAAGTGAATGATGGAATGATGGAAAATCCAACAAGTCATAACCATGGTGGCTGTGACTATATATCTCACTGGTATGTTAAAGGGTTAGGGAGGAAACCATGAAAAGATGGGTTTATGTGAGGTGATTTCGGGTAAAGGAGACTGTTAGGTGTGTTTGAAGAAGAAAATGTTGTGTAAAGAGAGAAAAGTACTTTGGTTTAAAAAATTGAACATAAAAGTGTCGGTAAAGGAAAGATTTCTTTAAGCAGTTCCTTTCCTAATTTTTTTTGATAAATCTAAGAACTTATTTGGATGAAATTCAAAAGAGTAACTCATATTATTTTTGCAGGATCTACACCCTAGAGAATTTTTAGATTTTTCTGAGTTTGGGAATCGTGCTAACTAATTTTATCCGAACAAGGGATTATAACATGCATTCGGTACTAGACTACAGTTCAGCACGGCCTTTCATCCCAAAATGGATGGTCAGTAGGAAAGGACTATCCAGACATTAAAGATCTATTACGGGCTTGCGTGCTAGATTTTAAGGGTAGCTGGGATGACCACTTGACACTGATCGAATTTTCTTACAACAATAGTTACCAGAGTAGCATTGGGATGGCCCCTTTCGAAGCTTTATATGGTAGGAAGTGAAGATCGCCGTTATGTTAGAACGAGGTAGGGGAAAGGAAACTGTTAGGACCAGAGTTAGTGCAGCTGACATCAGAGAAGGTCAAAATAATTAAAGAGAAATTACGAATTGCGCAAAGTAGACAGAAAAGTTATGCGGTCATACGCCGACGGGAGTTAGAATTTCAAGTGGGTGACAGAATATTCTTAAGGATGTCACCGATGAAAGGAGTACTACAATTTGGGAAGAAGGGAAAGTTGAGCCCTTGGTATATGGGACCCTTTGAGATACTGGACAGAATTTGTTCTCTCGTCTACCGTGTAGCGTTGCCTCCAAAATTTGCCAGTATCCATAATGTATTTCACGTATCCATGCTAAGGAACTACATCCCGGACCCCACGCATGTATTACAACCGGGCCCTTACAAATTAGAGAAGACTTCACCTACATCGAACACCCGGTCCGAATCCTGGATCACAAGGAGCAGACACTCTGAATTAAGAAGATTCCTTTGAACCATACGGTTGAGGAGGCCACGTGGGAACGCGAAGACGAAGTCAGAAGCAAATACCCTAACCTATTTCAAACTCGAGGTACGTAAATTTGAAGGACCAAATTCTTTTAAAGGCGGGGAGAATGTAATGTCCAGAATATTTTTTATTAGTATTATTTTTTTGGGCCAAAATAAAATTTTTATTAGCAACAATCTCTTACTGAGCATTGGTACTTTTATTAAAGCAACTTATAGCGACAATTGTTGTAGCGAGTGACGCAACAACTCGTTAAAATTTTCTTTTTAGCACATAAAATATCATAAATAATTTTTGGGCCTTTTTGTAATAACAAAAAACTTCGGGTAAAAGTTAAACTAACTAACAAAGAATAAGAGGGCTTTTGGTAATTCTTTGGTCTAGGGTTTATTATATATATTTAGTTATAAAAAACCATCCGACCATAACAACCTCTCCAGCATTTCGGTTCACGACAAGGGGTACCGAGAGAGAGAGAGATTAGAAGAAGGATCAAAGAATTTTTGGCGAGATTCTGGTAAGCTTCTAGCCTTTCTCCTCTAGGTTATTTATACGGTTCATAGGGTTTTAATCAAGGAAGTGAATGATGGAATGATGGAAAATCCAACAAGTCATAACCATGGTGGCTGTGACTATATATCTCACTGGTATGTTAAAGGGTTAGGGAGGAAACCATGAAAAGATGGGTTTATGTGAGGTGATTTCGGGTAAAGGAGACTGTTAGGTGTGTTTGAAGAAGAAAATGTTGTGTAAAGAGAGAAAAGTACTTTGGTTTAAAAAATTGAACATAAAAGTGTCGGTAAAGGAAAGATTTCTTTAAGCAGTTCCTTTCCTAATTTTTTTTGATAAATCTAAGAACTTATTTGGATGAAATTCAAAAGAGTAACTCATATTATTTTTGCAGGATCTACACCCTAGAGAATTTTTAGATTTTTCTGAGTTTGGGAATCGTGCTAACTAATTTTATCCGAACAAGGGATTATAACATGCATTCGGTACTAGACTACAGTTCAACACGGCCTTTCATCCCCAAATGGATGGTCAGTAGGAAAGGACTATCCAGACATTAAAGATCTATTACGGGCTTGCGTGCTAGATTTTAAGGGTAGCTGGGATGACCACTTGACACTGATCGAATTTTCTTACAACAATAGTTACCAGAGTAGCATTGGGATGGCCCCTTTCGAAGCTTTATATGGTAGGAAGTGAAGATCGCCGTTATGTTAGAACGAGGTAGGGGAAAGGAAACTGTTAGGACCAGAGTTAGTGCAGCTGACATCAGAGAAGGTCAAAATAATTAAAGAGAAATTACGAATTGCGCAAAGTAGACAGAAAAGTTATGCGGTCATACGCCGACGGGAGTTAGAATTTCAAGTGGGTGACAGAATATTCTTAAGGATGTCACCGATGAAAGGAGTACTACAATTTGGGAAGAAGGGAAAGTTGAGCCCTTGGTATATGGGACCCTTTGAGATACTGGACAGAATTTGTTCTCTCGTCTACCGTGTAGCGTTGCCTCCAAAATTTGCCAGTATCCATAATGTATTTCACGTATCCATGCTAAGGAACTACATCCCGGACCCCACGCATGTATTACAACCGGGCCCTTACAAATTAGAGAAGACTTCACCTACATCGAACACCCGGTCCGAATCCTGGATCACAAGGAGCAGACACTCTGAATTAAGAAGATTCCTTTGAACCATACGGTTGAGGAGGCCACGTGGGAACGCGAAGACGAAGTCAGAAGCAAATACCCTAACCTATTTCAAACTCGAGGTACGTAAATTTGAAGGACCAAATTCTTTTAAAGGCGGGGAGAATGTAATGTCCAGAATATTTTTTATTAGTATTATTTTTTTGGGCCAAAATAAAATTTTTATTAGCAACAATCTCTTACTGAGCATTGGTACTTTTATTAAAGCAACTTATAGCGACAATTGTTGTAGCGAGTGACGCAACAACTCGTTAAAATTTTCTTTTTAGCACATAAAATATCATAAATAATTTTTGGGCCTTTTTGTAATAACAAAAAACTTCGGGTAAAAGTTAAACTAACTAACAAAGAATAAGAGGGCTTTTGGTAATTCTTTGGTCTAGGGTTTATTATATATATTTAGTTATAAAAAACCATCCGACCATAACAACCTCTCCAGCATTTCGGTTCACGACAAGGGGTACCGAGAGAGAGAGAGAGAGAGATTAGAAGAAGGATCAAAGAATTTTTGGCGAGATTCTGGTAAGCTTCTAGCCTTTCTCCTCTAGGTTATTTATACGGTTCATAGGGTTTTAATCAAGGAAGTGAATGATGGAATGATGGAAAATCCAACAAGTCATAACCATGGTGGCTGTGACTATATATCTCACTGGTATGTTAAAGGGTTAGGGAGGAAACCATGAAAAGATGGGTTTATGTGAGGTGATTTCGGGTAAAGGAGACTGTTAGGTGTGTTTGAAGAAGAAAATGTTGTGTAAAGAGAGAAAAGTACTTTGGTTTAAAAAATTGAACATAAAAGTGTCGGTAAAGGAAAGATTTCTTTAAGCAGTTCCTTGCCTAATTTTTTTTGATAAATCTAAGAACTTATTTGGATGAAATTCAAAAGAGTAACTCATATTATTTTTGCAGGATCTACACCCTAGAGAATTTTTAGATTTTTCTGAGTTTGTGAATCGTGCTAACTAATTTTATCCGAACAAGGGATTATAACATGCATTCGGTACTAGACTACAGTTCAACGCGGCCTTTCCTCCCCACGCATGAATTACAACCGGGCCCTTACAAACTAGAGAAGACTTCACCTACATCGGACACCCGGTCCGAATCCTGGATGACAAGGAGCAGACACTCTGAATTAAGTAGATTCCTTTGAACCATACGGTTGAGGAGGCCACGTGGGAACGCGAAGACGAAGTCCGAAGCAAATACCCTAACCTATTTCAAACTCGAGGTACGTAAATTTGAAGGACCAAATTCTTTTAAAGGCGGGGAGAATGTAATGTCCAGAATATTTTTTATTAGTATTATTTTTTTGGGCCAAAATGAAATTTTTATTAGCAACAATCTCTTACTGGGCATTGGTACTTTTATTAAAGCAACTTATAGTGACAATTGTTGTAGCGAGTGACGCAACAACTCGTTAAAATTTTCTTTTTAGCACATAAAATATCATAAATAATTTTTGGGCCCTTTTGTAATAGCAAAAAACTTCGGGTAAAAGTTAAACTAACTAACAAAGAATAAGAGGGCTTTTGGTAATTCTTTGGTCTAGGGTTTATTATATATATTTAGTTATAAAAAACCATTCGACCATAACAACCTCTCCAGCATTTCGGTTCACGACAAGGGGTACCGAGAGAGACAGAGAGAGAGAGATTAGAAGAAGGATCAAAGAATTTTTGGCGAGATTCTGGTAAGCTTCTAGCCTTTCTCATCTAGGTTATTTATACGGTTCATAGGGTTTTAATCAAGGAAGTGAATGATGGAATGATGGAAAATCCAACAAGTCATAACCATGGTGGCTATGACTATATATCTCACTGGTATGTTAAAGGGTTAAGGAGGAAACCATGAAAAGACGGGTTTATGTGAGGTGATTTCAGGTAAAGGAGACTGTTAGGTGTGTTTGAAGAAGAAAATGTTGTGTAAAGAGAGAAAAGTACTTTGGTTTAAAAAATTGAACGTAAAAGTGTCGGTAAAGGAAAGATTTCTTTAAGCAGTTCCTTTCCTAATTTTTTTGATAAATCTAAGAACTTATTTGGATGAAATTCAAAAGAGTAACTCATATTATTTTTGCAGGATCTACACCCTAGAAAAGTTTTAGATTTTTCTGAGTTTGGGAATCGTGCTAACTAATTTTATCCGAACATGGGATTACAAAATGCATTCGGTACTAGACTACAGTTCAGCACGGCCTTTCATCCCAAAATGGATGGTCAGTAGGAAAGTACTATCCAGACATTAAAGATCTATTACGGGCTTGCGTGCTAGATTTTAAGGGTAGATGGGATGACCACTTGACACTGATCAAATTTTCTTACAACAATAGTTACCAGAGTAGCATTTGGATGGCCCCTTTCGAAGCTTTATATGGTAGGAAGTGAAGATCGCCGTTATGTTAGAACGAGGTAGGGGAAAGGAAACTGTTAGGACCAGAGTTAGTGCAGCTGACATCAGAGAAGGTCAAAATAATTAAAGAGAAATTACGAATTGCGCAAAGTAGACAGAAAAGTTATGCGGTCATACGCCGACGGGAGTTAGAATTTCAAGTGGGTGACAGAATATTCTTAAGGATGTCACCGATGAAAGGAGTACTACAATTTGGGAAGAAGGGAAAGTTGAGCCCTTGGTATATGGGACCCTTTGAGATACTAGACAGAATTTGTTCTCTCGTCTACCGTGTAGCGTTGCCTCCAAAATTTGCCAGTATCCATAATGTATTTCACGTATCCCTGCTAAGGAACTACATCCCGGACCCCACGCATGAATTACAACCGGGCCCTTACAAACTAGAGAAGACTTCACCTACATCGGACACCCGGTCCGAATCCTGGATCACAAGGAGCAGACACTCTGAATTAAGAAGATTCCTTTGAACCATACGGTTGAGGAGGCCACGTGGGAACGCGAAGACGAAGTCAGAAGCAAATACCCTAACCTATTTCAAACTCGAGGTACGTAAATTTGAAGGACCAAATTCTTTTAAAGGCGGGGAGAATGTAATGTCCAGAATATTTTTTATTAGTATTATTTTTTTGGGCCAAAATGAAATTTTTATTAGCAACAATCTCTTACTGGGCATTGGTACTTTTATTAAAGCAACTTATAGTGACAATTGTTGTAGCGAGTGACGCAACAACTCGTTAAAATTTTCTTTTTAGCACATAAAATATCATAAATAATTTTTGGGCCCTTTTGTAATAGCAAAAAACTTCGGGTAAAAGTTAAACTAACTAACAAAGAATAAGAGGGCTTTTGGTAATTCTTTGGTCTAGGGTTTATTATATATATTTAGTTATAAAAAACCATTCGACCATAACAACCTCTCCAGCATTTCGGTTCACGACAAGGGGTACCGAGAGAGACAGAGAGAGAGAGATTAGAAGAAGGATCAAAGAATTTTTGGCGAGATTCTGGTAAGCTTCTAGCCTTTCTCATCTAGGTTATTTATACGGTTCATAGGGTTTTAATCAAGGAAGTGAATGATGGAATGATGGAAAATCCAACAAGTCATAACCATGGTGGCTATGACTATATATCTCACTGGTATGTTAAAGGGTTAAGGAGGAAACCATGAAAAGACGGGTTTATGTGAGGTGATTTCAGGTAAAGGAGACTGTTAGGTGTGTTTGAAGAAGAAAATGTTGTGTAAAGAGAGAAAAGTACTTTGGTTTAAAAAATTGAACGTAAAAGTGTCGGTAAAGGAAAGATTTCTTTAAGCAGTTCCTTTCCTAATTTTTTTGATAAATCTAAGAACTTATTTGGATGAAATTCAAAAGAGTAACTCATATTATTTTTGCAGGATCTACACCCTAGAAAATTTTTAGATTTTTCTGAGTTTGGGAATCGTGCTAACTAATTTTATCCGAACATGGGATTACAAAATGCATTCGGTACTAGACTACAGTTCAGCACGGCCTTTCATCCCAAAATGGATGGTCAGTAGGAAAGTACTATCCAGACATTAAAGATCTATTACGGGCTTGCGTGCTAGATTTTAAGGGTAGATGGGATGACCACTTGACACTGATCAAATTTTCTTACAACAATAGTTACCAGAGTAGCATTTGGATGGCCCCTTTCGAAGCTTTATATGGTAGGAAGTGAAGATCGCCGTTATGTTAGAACGAGGTAGGGGAAAGGAAACTGTTAGGACCAGAGTTAGTGCAGCTGACATCAGAGAAGGTCAAAATAATTAAAGAGAAATTACGAATTGCGCAAAGTAGACAGAAAAGTTATGCGGTCATACGCCGACGGGAGTTAGAATTTCAAGTGGGTGACAGAATATTCTTAAGGATGTCACCGATGAAAGGAGTACTACAATTTGGGAAGAAGGGAAAGTTGAGCCCTTGGTATATGGGACCCTTTGAGATACTAGACAGAATTTGTTCTCTCGTCTACCGTGTAGCGTTGCCTCCAAAATTTGCCAGTATCCATAATGTATTTCACGTATCCCTGCTAAGGAACTACATCCCGGACCCCACGCATGAATTACAACCGGGCCCTTACAAACTAGAGAAGACTTCACCTACATCGGACACCCGGTCCGAATCCTGGATCACAAGGAGCAGACACTCTGAATTAAGTAGATTCCTTTGAACCATACGGTTGAGGAGGCCACGTGGGAACGCGAAGACGAAGTCAGAAGCAAATACCCTAACCTATTTCAAACTCGAGGTACGTAAATTTGAAGGACCAAATTCTTTTAAAGGCGGGGAGAATGTAATGTCCAGAATATTTTTTATTAGTATTATTTTTTTGGGCCAAAATGAAATTTTTATTAGCAACAATCTCTTACTGGGCATTGGTACTTTTATTAAAGCAACTTATAGTGACAATTGTTGTAGCGAGTGACGCAACAACTCGTTAAAATTTTCTTTTTAGCACATAAAATATCATAAATAATTTTTGGGCCCTTTTGTAATAGCAAAAAACTTCGGGTAAAAGTTAAACTAACTAACAAAGAATAAGAGGGCTTTTGGTAATTCTTTGGTCTAGGGTTTATTATATATATTTAGTTATAAAAAACCATTCGACCATAACAACCTCTCCAGCATTTCGGTTCACGACAAGGGGTACCGAGAGAGACAGAGAGAGAGAGATTAGAAGAAGGATCAAAGAATTTTTGGCGAGATTCTGGTAAGCTTCTAGCCTTTCTCATCTAGGTTATTTATACGGTTCATAGGGTTTTAATCAAGGAAGTGAATGATGGAATGATGGAAAATCCAACAAGTCATAACCATGGTGGCTATGACTATATATCTCACTGGTATGTTAAAGGGTTAAGGAGGAAACCATGAAAAGACGGGTTTATGTGAGGTGATTTCAGGTAAAGGAGACTGTTAGGTGTGTTTGAAGAAGAAAATGTTGTGTAAAGAGAGAAAAGTACTTTGGTTTAAAAAATTGAACGTAAAAGTGTCGGTAAAGGAAAGATTTCTTTAAGCAGTTCCTTTCCTAATTTTTTTGATAAATCTAAGAACTTATTTGGATGAAATTCAAAAGAGTAACTCATATTATTTTTGCAGGATCTACACCCTAGAAAATTTTTAGATTTTTCTGAGTTTGGGAATCGTGCTAACTAATTTTATCCGAACATGGGATTACAAAATGCATTCGGTACTAGACTACAGTTCAGCACGGCCTTTCATCCCAAAATGGATGGTCAGTAGGAAAGTACTATCCAGACATTAAAGATCTATTACGGGCTTGCGTGCTAGATTTTAAGGGTAGATGGGATGACCACTTGACACTGATCAAATTTTCTTACAACAATAGTTACCAGAGTAGCATTTGGATGGCCCCTTTCGAAGCTTTATATGGTAGGAAGTGAAGATCGCCGTTATGTTAGAACGAGGTAGGGGAAAGGAAACTGTTAGGACCAGAGTTAGTGCAGCTGACATCAGAGAAGGTCAAAATAATTAAAGAGAAATTACGAATTGCGCAAAGTAGACAGAAAAGTTATGCGGTCATACGCCGACGGGAGTTAGAATTTCAAGTGGGTGACAGAATATTCTTAAGGATGTCACCGATGAAAGGAGTACTACAATTTGGGAAGAAGGGAAAGTTGAGCCCTTGGTATATGGGACCCTTTGAGATACTAGACAGAATTTGTTCTCTCGTCTACCGTGTAGCGTTGCCTCCAAAATATGCCAGTATCCATAATGTATTTCACGTATCCCTGCTAAGGAACTACATCCCGGACCCCACGCATGAATTACAACCGGGCCCTTACAAATTAGAGAAGACTTCACCTACATCGAACACCCGGTCCGAATCCTGGATCACAAGGAGCAGACACTCTGAATTAAGAAGATTCCTTTGAACCATACGGTTGAGGAGGCCACGTGGGAACGCGAAGACGAAGTCAGAAGCAAATACCCTAACCTATTTCAAACTCGAGGTACGTAAATTTGAAGGACCAAATTCTTTTAAAGGCGGGGAGAATGTAATGTCCAGAATATTTTTTATTAGTATTATTTTTTTGGGCCAAAATGAAATTTTTATTAGCAACAATCTCTTACTGGGCATTGGTACTTTTATTAAAGCAACTTATAGTGACAATTGTTGTAGCGAGTGACGCAACAACTCGTTAAAATTTTCTTTTTAGCACATAAAATATCATAAATAATTTTTGGGCCCTTTTGTAATAGCAAAAAACTTCGGGTAAAAGTTAAACTAACTAACAAAGAATAAGAGGGCTTTTGGTAATTCTTTGGTCTAGGGTTTATTATATATATTTAGTTATAAAAAACCATTCGACCATAACAACCTCTCCAGCATTTCGGTTCACGACAAGGGGTACCGAGAGAGACAGAGAGAGAGAGATTAGAAGAAGGATCAAAGAATTTTTGGCGAGATTCTGGTAAGCTTCTAGCCTTTCTCCTCTAGGTTATTTATACGGTTCATAGGGTTTTAATCAAGGAAGTGAATGATGGAATGATGGAAAATCCAACAAGTCATAACCATGGTGGCTATGACTATATATCTCACTGGTATGTTAAAGGGTTAAGGAGGAAACCATGAAAAGATGGGTTTATGTGAGGTGATTTCAGGTAAAGGAGACTGTTAGGTGTGTTTGAAGAAGAAAATGTTGTGTAAAGAGAGAAAAGTACTTTGGTTTAAAAAATTGAACGTAAAAGTGTCGGTAAAGGAAAGATTTCTTTAAGCAGTTCCTTTCCTAATTTTTTTGATAAATCTAAGAACTTATTTGGATGAAATTCAAAAGAGTAACTCATATTATTTTTGCAGGATCTACACCCTAGAAAATTTTTAGATTTTTCTGAGTTTGGGAATCGTGCTAACTAATTTTATCCGAACATGGGATTACAAAATGCATTCGGTACTAGACTACAGTTCAGCACGGCCTTTCATCCCAAAATGGATGGTCAGTAGGAAAGTACTATCCAGACATTAAAGATCTATTACGGGCTTGCGTGCTAGATTTTAAGGGTAGATGGGATGACCACTTGACACTGATCAAATTTTCTTACAACAATAGTTACCAGAGTAGCATTTGGATGGCCCCTTTCGAAGCTTTATATGGTAGGAAGTGAAGATCGCCGTTATGTTAGAACGAGGTAGGGGAAAGGAAACTGTTAGGACCAGAGTTAGTGCAGCTGACATCAGAGAAGGTCAAAATAATTAAAGAGAAATTACGAATTGCGCAAAGTAGACAGAAAAGTTATGCGGTCATACGCCGACGGGAGTTAGAATTTCAAGTGGGTGACAGAATATTCTTAAGGATGTCACCGATGAAAGGAGTACTACAATTTGGGAAGAAGGGAAAGTTGAGCCCTTGGTATATGGGACCCTTTGAGATACTGGACAGAATTTGTTCTCTCGTCTACCGTGTAGCGTTGCCTCCAAAATTTGCCAGTATCCATAATGTATTTCACGTATCCATGCTAAGGAACTACATCCCGGACCCCACGCATGAATTACAACCGGGCCCTTACAAATTAGAGAAGACTTCACCTACATCGAACACCCGGTCCGAATCCTGGATCACAAGGAGCAGACACTCTGAATTAAGAAGATTCCTTTGAACCATACGGTTGAGGAGGCCACGTGGGAACGCGAAGACGAAGTCAGAAGCAAATACCCTAACCTATTTCAAACTCGAGGTACGTAAATTTGAAGGACCAAATTCTTTTAAAGGCGGGGAGAATGTAATGTCCAGAATATTTTTTATTAGTATTATTTTTTTGGGCCAAAATAAAATTTTTATTAGCAACAATCTCTTACTGGGCATTGGTACTTTTATTAAAGCAACTTATAGTGACAATTGTTGTAGCGAGTGACGCAACAACTCGTTAAAATTTTCTTTTTAGCACATAAAATATCATAAATAATTTTTGGGCCCTTTTGTAATAGCAAAAAACTTCGGGTAAAAGTTAAACTAACTAACAAAGAATAAGAGGGCTTTTGGTAATTCTTTGGTCTAGGGTTTATTATATATATTTAGTTATAAAAAACCATTCGACCATAACAACCTCTCCAGCATTTCGGTTCACGACAAGGGGTACCGAGAGAGACAGAGAGAGAGAGATTAGAAGAAGGATCAAAGAATTTTTGGCGAGATTCTGGTAAGCTTCTAGCCTTTCTCCTCTAGGTTATTTATACGGTTCATAGGGTTTTAATCAAGGAAGTGAATGATGGAATGATGGAAAATCCAACAAGTCATAACCATGGTGGCTATGACTATATATCTCACTGGTATGTTAAAGGGTTAAGGAGGAAACCATGAAAAGACGGGTTTATGTGAGGTGATTTCAGGTAAAGGAGACTGTTAGGTGTGTTTGAAGAAGAAAATGTTGTGTAAAGAGAGAAAAGTACTTTGGTTTAAAAAATTGAACGTAAAAGTGTCGGTAAAGGAAAGATTTCTTTAAGCAGTTCCTTTCCTAATTTTTTTGATAAATCTAAGAACTTATTTGGATGAAATTCAAAAGAGTAACTCATATTATTTTTGCAGGATCTACACCCTAGAAAAGTTTTAGATTTTTCTGAGTTTGGGAATCGTGCTAACTAATTTTATCCGAACATGGGATTACAAAATGCATTCGGTACTAGACTACAGTTCAGCACGGCCTTTCATCCCAAAATGGATGGTCAGTAGGAAAGTACTATCCAGACATTAAAGATCTATTACGGGCTTGCGTGCTAGATTTTAAGGGTAGCTGGGATGACCACTTGACACTGATCAAATTTTCTTACAACAATAGTTACCAGAGTAGCATTTGGATGGCCCCTTTCGAAGCTTTATATGGTAGGAAGTGAAGATCGCCGTTATGTTAGAACGAGGTAGGGGAAAGGAAACTGTTAGGACCAGAGTTAGTGCAGCTGACATCAGAGAAGGTCAAAATAATTAAAGAGAAATTACGAATTGCGCAAAGTAGACAGAAAAGTTATGCGGTCATACGCCGACGGGAGTTAGAATTTCAAGTGGGTGACAGAATATTCTTAAGGATGTCACCGATGAAAGGAGTACTACAATTTGGGAAGAAGGGAAAGTTGAGCCCTTGGTATATGGGACCCTTTGAGATACTAGACAGAATTTGTTCTCTCGTCTACCGTGTAGCGTTGCCTCCAAAATTTGCCAGTATCCATAATGTATTTCACGTATCCATGCTAAGGAACTACATCCCGGACCCCACGCATGTATTACAACCGGGCCCTTACAAATTAGAGAAGACTTCACCTACATCGAACACCCGGTCCGAATCCTGGATCACAAGGAGCAGACACTCTGAATTAAGAAGATTCCTTTGAACCATACGGTTGAGGAGGCCACGTGGGAACGCGAAGACGAAGTCAGAAGCAAATACCCTAACCTATTTCAAACTCGAGGTACGTAAATTTGAAGGACCAAATTCTTTTAAAGGCGGGGAGAATGTAATGTCCAGAATATTTTTTATTAGTATTATTTTTTTGGGCCAAAATAAAATTTTTATTAGCAACAATCTCTTACTGAGCATTGGTACTTTTATTAAAGCAACTTATAGTGACAATTGTTGTAGCGAGTGACGCAACAACTCGTTAAAATTTTCTTTTTAGCACATAAAATATCATAAATAATTTTTGGGCCTTTTTGTAATAGCAAAAAACTTCGGGTAAAAGTTAAACTAACTAACAAAGAATAAGAGGGCTTTTGGTAATTCTTTGGTCTAGGGTTTATTATATATATTTAGTTATAAAAAACCATTCGACCATAACAACCTCTCCAGCATTTCGGTTCACGACAAGGGGTACCGAGAGAGAGAGAGAGATTAGAAGAAGGATCAAAGAATTTTTGGCGAGATTCTGGTAAGCTTCTAGCCTTTCTCCTCTAGGTTATTTATACGGTTCATAGGGTTTTAATCAAGGAAGTGAATGATGGAATGATGGAAAATCCAACAAGTCATAACCATGGTGGCTATGACTATATATCTCACTGGTATGTTAAAGGGTTAAGGAGGAAACCATGAAAAGATGGGTTTATGTGAGGTGATTTCAGGTAAAGGAGACTGTTAGGTGTGTTTGAAGAAGAAAATGTTGTGTAAAGAGAGAAAAGTACTTTGGTTTAAAAAATTGAACATAAAAGTGTCGGTAAAGGAAAGATTTCTTTAAGCAGTTCCTTTCCTAATTTTTTTGATAAATCTAAGAACTTATTTGGATGAAATTCAAAAGAGTAACTCATATTATTTTTGCAGGATCTACACCCTAGAAAAGTTTTAGATTTTTCTGAGTTTGGGAATCGTGCTAACTAATTTTATCCGAACAAGGGATTACAACATGCATTCGGTACTAGACTACAGTTCAGCACGGCCTTTCATCCCAAAATGGATGGTCAGTAGGAAAGTACTATCCAGACATTAAAGATCTATTACGGGCTTGCGTGCTAGATTTTAAGGGTAGCTGGGATGACCACTTGACACTGATCGAATTTTCTTACAACAATAGTTACCAGAGTAGCATTGGGATGGCCCCTTTCGAAGCTTTATATGGTAGGAAGTGAAGATCGCCGTTATGTTAGAACGAGGTAGGGGAAAGGAAACTGTTAGGACCAGAGTTAGTGCAGCTGACATCAGAGAAGGTCAAAATAATTAAAGAGAAATTACGAATTGCGCAAAGTAGACAGAAAAGTTATGCGGTCATACGCCGACGGGAGTTAGAATTTCAAGTGGGTGACAGAATATTCTTAAGGATGTCACCGATGAAAGGAGTACTACAATTTGGGAAGAAGGGAAAGTTGAGCCCTTGGTATATGGGACCCTTTGAGATACTGGACAGAATTTGTTCTCTCGTCTACCGTGTAGCGTTGCCTCCAAAATTTGCCAGTATCCATAATGTATTTCACGTATCCATGCTAAGGAACTACATCCCGGACCCCACGCATGTATTACAACCGGGCCCTTACAAATTAGAGAAGACTTCACCTACATCGAACACCCGGTCCGAATCCTGGATCACAAGGAGCAGACACTCTGAATTAAGAAGATTCCTTTGAACCATACGGTTGAGGAGGCCACGTGGGAACGCGAAGACGAAGTCAGAAGCAAATACCCTAACCTATTTCAAACTCGAGGTACGTAAATTTGAAGGACCAAATTCTTTTAAAGGCGGGGAGAATGTAATGTCCAGAATATTTTTTATTAGTATTATTTTTTTGGGCCAAAATAAAATTTTTATTAGCAACAATCTCTTACTGAGCATTGGTACTTTTATTAAAGCAACTTATAGCGACAATTGTTGTAGCGAGTGACGCAACAACTCGTTAAAATTTTCTTTTTAGCACATAAAATATCATAAATAATTTTTGGGCCTTTTTGTAATAACAAAAAACTTCGGGTAAAAGTTAAACTAACTAACAAAGAATAAGAGGGCTTTTGGTAATTCTTTGGTCTAGGGTTTATTATATATATTTAGTTATAAAAAACCATCCGACCATAACAACCTCTCCAGCATTTCGGTTCACGACAAGGGGTACCGAGAGAGAGAGAGAGAGAGATTAGAAGAAGGATCAAAGAATTTTTGGCGAGATTCTGGTAAGCTTCTAGCCTTTCTCCTCTAGGTTATTTATACGGTTCATAGGGTTTTAATCAAGGAAGTGAATGATGGAATGATGGAAAATCCAACAAGTCATAACCATGGTGGCTGTGACTATATATCTCACTGGTAT
Organism: Escallonia herrerae; assembly: GCA_033070095.1. Classification (NCBI taxonomy): domain Eukaryota; kingdom Viridiplantae; phylum Streptophyta; class Magnoliopsida; order Escalloniales; family Escalloniaceae; genus Escallonia; species Escallonia herrerae. The sequence continues at coordinate 153,522 of JAVXUP010001904.1, read as the reverse complement.
GTTAAAGGGTTAAGGAGGAAACCATGAAAAGATGGGTTTATGTGAGGTGATTTCGGGTAAAGGAGACTGTTAGGTGTGTTTGAAGAAGAAAATGTTGTGTAAAGAGAGAAAAGTACTTTGGTTTAAAAAATTGAACATAAAAGTGTCGGTAAAGGAAAGATTTCTTTAAGCAGTTCCTTTCCTAATTTTTTTGATAAATCTAAGAACTTATTTGGATGAAATTCAAAAGAGTAACTCATATTATTTTTGCAGGATCTACACCCTAGAAAAGTTTTAGATTTTTCTGAGTTTGGGAATCGTGCTAACTAATTTTATCCGAACAAGGGATTACAACATGCATTCGGTACTAGACTACAGTTCAGCACGGCCTTTCATCCCAAAATGGATGGTCAGTAGGAAAGTACTATCCAGACATTAAAGATCTATTACGGGCTTGCGTGCTAGATTTTAAGGGTAGCTGGGATGACCACTTGACACTGATCGAATTTTCTTACAACAATAGTTACCAGAGTAGCATTGGGATGGCCCCTTTCGAAGCTTTATATGGTAGGAAGTGAAGATCGCCGTTATGTTAGAACGAGGTAGGGGAAAGGAAACTGTTAGGACCAGAGTTAGTGCAGCTGACATCAGAGAAGGTCAAAATAATTAAAGAGAAATTACGAATTGCGCAAAGTAGACAGAAAAGTTATGCGGTCATACGCCGACGGGAGTTAGAATTTCAAGTGGGTGACAGAATATTCTTAAGGATGTCACCGATGAAAGGAGTACTACAATTTGGGAAGAAGGGAAAGTTGAGCCCTTGGTATATGGGACCCTTTGAGATACTGGACAGAATTTGTTCTCTCGTCTACCGTGTAGCGTTGCCTCCAAAATTTGCCAGTATCCATAATGTATTTCACGTATCCATGCTAAGGAACTACATCCCGGACCCCACGCATGTATTACAACCGGGCCCTTACAAATTAGAGAAGACTTCACCTACATCGAACACCCGGTCCGAATCCTGGATCACAAGGAGCAGACACTCTGAATTAAGAAGATTCCTTTGAACCATACGGTTGAGGAGGCCACGTGGGAACGCGAAGACGAAGTCAGAAGCAAATACCCTAACCTATTTCAAACTCGAGGTACGTAAATTTGAAGGACCAAATTCTTTTAAAGGCGGGGAGAATGTAATGTCCAGAATATTTTTTATTAGTATTATTTTTTTGGGCCAAAATAAAATTTTTATTAGCAACAATCTCTTACTTAGCATTGGTACTTTTATTAAAGCAACTTATAGCGACAATTGTTGTAGCGAGTGACGCAACAACTCGTTAAAATTTTCTTTTTAGCACATAAAATATCATAAATAATTTTTGGGCCTTTTTGTAATAACAAAAAACTTCGGGTAAAAGTTAAACTAACTAACAAAGAATAAGAGGGCTTTTGGTAATTCTTTGGTCTAGGGTTTATTATATATATTTAGTTATAAAAAACCATCCGACCATAACAACCTCTCCAGCATTTCGGTTCACGACAAGGGGTACCGAGAGAGAGAGAGAGAGAGAGAGATTAGAAGAAGGATCAAAGAATTTTTGGCGAGATTCTGGTAAGCTTCTAGCCTTTCTCCTCTAGGTTATTTATACGGTTCATAGGGTTTTAATCAAGGAAGTGAATGATGGAATGATGGAAAATCCAACAAGTCATAACCATGGTGGCTGTGACTATATATCTCACTGGTATGTTAAAGGGTTAAGGAGGAAACCATGAAAAGATGGGTTTATGTGAGGTGATTTCGGGTAAAGGAGACTGTTAGGTGTGTTTGAAGAAGAAAATGTTGTGTAAAGAGAGAAAAGTACTTTGGTTTAAAAAATTGAACATAAAAGTGTCGGTAAAGGAAAGATTTCTTTAAGCAGTTCCTTTCCTAATTTTTTTTGATAAATCTAAGAACTTATTTGGATGAAATTCAAAAGAGTAACTCATATTATTTTTGCAGGATCTACACCCTAGAAAAGTTTTAGATTTTTCTGAGTTTGGGAATCGTGCTAACTAATTTTATCCGAACAAGGGATTACAACATGCATTCGGTACTAGACTACAGTTCAGCACGGCCTTTCATCCCAAAATGGATGGTCAGTAGGAAAGTACTATCCAGACATTAAAGATCTATTACGGGCTTGCGTGCTAGATTTTAAGGGTAGCTGGGATGACCACTTGACACTGATCGAATTTTCTTACAACAATAGTTACCAGAGTAGCATTGGGATGGCCCCTTTCGAAGCTTTATATGGTAGGAAGTGAAGATCGCCGTTATGTTAGAACGAGGTAGGGGAAAGGAAACTGTTAGGACCAGAGTTAGTGCAGCTGACATCAGAGAAGGTCAAAATAATTAAAGAGAAATTACGAATTGCTCAAAGTAGACAGAAAAGTTATGCGGTCATACGCCGACGGGAGTTAGAATTTCAAGTGGGTGACAGAATATTCTTAAGGATGTCACCGATGAAAGGAGTACTACAATTTGGGAAGAAGGGAAAGTTGAGCCCTTGGTATATGGGACCCTTTGAGATACTGGACAGAATTTGTTCTCTCGTCTACCGTGTAGCGTTGCCTCCAAAATTTGCCAGTATCCATAATGTATTTCACGTATCCATGCTAAGGAACTACATCCCGGACCCCACGCATGTATTACAACCGGGCCCTTACAAATTAGAGAAGACTTCACCTACATCGAACACCCGGTCCGAATCCTGGATCACAAGGAGCAGACACTCTGAATTAAGAAGATTCCTTTGAACCATACGGTTGAGGAGGCCACGTGGGAACGCGAAGACGAAGTCAGAAGCAAATACCCTAACCTATTTCAAACTCGAGGTACGTAAATTTGAAGGACCAAATTCTTTTAAAGGCGGGGAGAATGTAATGTCCAGAATATTTTTTATTAGTATTATTTTTTTGGGCCAAAATAAAATTTTTATTAGCAACAATCTCTTACTTAGCATTGGTACTTTTATTAAAGCAACTTATAGCGACAATTGTTGTAGCGAGTGACGCAACAACTCGTTAAAATTTTCTTTTTAGCACATAAAATATCATAAATAATTTTTGGGCCTTTTTGTAATAACAAAAAACTTCGGGTAAAAGTTAAACTAACTAACAAAGAATAAGAGGGCTTTTGGTAATTCTTTGGTCTAGGGTTTATTATATATATTTAGTTATAAAAAACCATCCGACCATAACAACCTCTCCAGCATTTCGGTTCACGACAAGGGGTACCGAGAGAGAGAGAGAGAGAGATTAGAAGAAGGATCAAAGAATTTTTGGCGAGATTCTGGTAAGCTTCTAGCCTTTCTCCTCTAGGTTATTTATACGGTTCATAGGGTTTTAATCAAGGAAGTGAATGATGGAATGATGGAAAATCCAACAAGTCATAACCATGGTGGCTGTGACTATATATCTCACTGGTATGTTAAAGGGTTAAGGAGGAAACCATGAAAAGATGGGTTTATGTGAGGTGATTTCGGGTAAAGGAGACTGTTAGGTGTGTTTGAAGAAGAAAATGTTGTGTAAAGAGAGAAAAGTACTTTGGTTTAAAAAATTGAACATAAAAGTGTCGGTAAAGGAAAGATTTCTTTAAGCAGTTCCTTTCCTAATTTTTTTGATAAATCTAAGAACTTATTTGGATGAAATTCAAAAGAGTAACTCATATTATTTTTGCAGGATCTACACCCTAGAAAAGTTTTAGATTTTTCTGAGTTTGGGAATCGTGCTAACTAATTTTATCCGAACAAGGGATTACAACATGCATTCGGTACTAGACTACAGTTCAGCACGGCCTTTCATCCCAAAATGGATGGTCAGTAGGAAAGTACTATCCAGACATTAAAGATCTATTACGGGCTTGCGTGCTAGATTTTAAGGGTAGCTGGGATGACCACTTGACACTGATCGAATTTTCTTACAACAATAGTTACCAGAGTAGCATTGGGATGGCCCCTTTCGAAGCTTTATATGGTAGGAAGTGAAGATCGCCGTTATGTTAGAACGAGGTAGGGGAAAGGAAACTGTTAGGACCAGAGTTAGTGCAGCTGACATCAGAGAAGGTCAAAATAATTAAAGAGAAATTACGAATTGCTCAAAGTAGACAGAAAAGTTATGCGGTCATACGCCGACGGGAGTTAGAATTTCAAGTGGGTGACAGAATATTCTTAAGGATGTCACCGATGAAAGGAGTACTACAATTTGGGAAGAAGGGAAAGTTGAGCCCTTGGTATATGGGACCCTTTGAGATACTGGACAGAATTTGTTCTCTCGTCTACCGTGTAGCGTTGCCTCCAAAATTTGCCAGTATCCATAATGTATTTCACGTATCCATGCTAAGGAACTACATCCCGGACCCCACGCATGTATTACAACCGGGCCCTTACAAATTAGAGAAGACTTCACCTACATCGAACACCCGGTCCGAATCCTGGATCACAAGGAGCAGACACTCTGAATTAAGAAGATTCCTTTGAACCATACGGTTGAGGAGGCCACGTGGGAACGCGAAGACGAAGTCAGAAGCAAATACCCTAACCTATTTCAAACTCGAGGTACGTAAATTTGAAGGACCAAATTCTTTTAAAGGCGGGGAGAATGTAATGTCCAGAATATTTTTTATTAGTATTATTTTTTTGGGCCAAAATAAAATTTTTATTAGCAACAATCTCTTACTTAGCATTGGTACTTTTATTAAAGCAACTTATAGCGACAATTGTTGTAGCGAGTGACGCAACAACTCGTTAAAATTTTCTTTTTAGCACATAAAATATCATAAATAATTTTTGGGCCTTTTTGTAATAACAAAAAACTTTCGGGTAAAAGTTAAACTAACTAACAAAGAATAAGAGGGCTTTTGGTAATTCTTTGGTCTAGGGTTTATTATATATATTTAGTTATAAAAAACCATCCGACCATAACAACCTCTCCAGCATTTCGGTTCACGACAAGGGGTACCGAGAGAGAGAGAGAGAGAGAGAGAGATTAGAAGAAGGATCAAAGAATTTTTGGCGAGATTCTGGTAAGCTTCTAGCCTTTCTCCTCTAGGTTATTTATACGGTTCATAGGGTTTTAATCAAGGAAGTGAATGATGGAATGATGGAAAATCCAACAAGTCATAACCATGGTGGCTGTGACTATATATCTCACTGGTATGTTAAAGGGTTAAGGAGGAAACCATGAAAAGATGGGTTTATGTGAGGTGATTTCGGGTAAAGGAGACTGTTAGGTGTGTTTGAAGAAGAAAATGTTGTGTAAAGAGAGAAAAGTACTTTGGTTTAAAAAATTGAACATAAAAGTGTCGGTAAAGGAAAGATTTCTTTAAGCAGTTCCTTTCCTAATTTTTTTTGATAAATCTAAGAACTTATTTGGATGAAATTCAAAAGAGTAACTCATATTATTTTTGCAGGATCTACACCCTAGAAAATTTTTAGATTTTTCTGAGTTTGGGAATCGTGCTAACTAATTTTATCCGAACAAGGGATTACAACATGCATTCGGTACTAGACTACAGTTCAGCACGGCCTTTCATCCCAAAATGGATGGTCAGTAGGAAAGTACTATCCAGACATTAAAGATCTATTACGGGCTTGCGTGCTAGATTTTAAGGGTAGCTGGGATGACCACTTGACACTGATCGAATTTTCTTACAACAATAGTTACCAGAGTAGCATTGGGATGGCCCCTTTCGAAGCTTTATATGGTAGGAAGTGAAGATCGCCGTTATGTTAGAACGAGGTAGGGGAAAGGAAACTGTTAGGACCAGAGTTAGTGCAGCTGACATCAGAGAAGGTCAAAATAATTAAAGAGAAATTACGAATTGCTCAAAGTAGACAGAAAAGTTATGCGGTCATACGCCGACGGGAGTTAGAATTTCAAGTGGGTGACAGAATATTCTTAAGGATGTCACCGATGAAAGGAGTACTACAATTTGGGAAGAAGGGAAAGTTGAGCCCTTGGTATATGGGACCCTTTGAGATACTGGACATAATTTGTTCTCTCGTCTACCGTGTAGCGTTGCCTCCAAAATTTGCCAGTATCCATAATGTATTTCACGTATCCATGCTATGGAACTACATCCCGGACCCCACGCATGTATTACAACCGGGCCCTTACAAATTAGAGAAGACTTCACCTACATCGAACACCCGGTCCGAATCCTGGATCACAAGGAGCAGACACTCTGAATTAAGAAGATTCCTTTGAACCATACGGTTGAGGAGGCCACGTGGGAACGCGAAGACGAAGTCAGAAGCAAATACCCTAACCTATTTCAAACTCGAGGTACGTAAATTTGAAGGACCAAATTCTTTTAAAGGCGGGGAGAATGTAATGTCCAGAATATTTTTTATTAGTATTAATTTTTTGGGCCAAAATAAAATTTTTATTAGCAACAATCTCTTACTTAGCATTGGTACTTTTATTAAAGCAACTTATAGCGACAATTGTTGTAGCGAGTGACGCAACAACTCGTTAAAATTTTCTTTTTAGCACATAAAATATCATAAATAATTTTTGGGCCTTTTTGTAATAACAAAAAACTTCGGGTAAAAGTTAAACTAAGTAACAAAGAATAAGAGGGCTTTTGGTAATTCTTTGGTCTAGGGTTTATTATATATATTTAGTTATAAAAAACCATCCGACCATAACAACCTCTCCAGCATTTCGGTTCACGACAAGGGGTACCGAGAGAGAGAGAGAGAGAGAGAGAGAGAGATTAGAAGAAGGATCAAAGAATTTTTGGCGAGATTCTGGTAAGCTTCTAGCCTTTCTCCTCTAGGTTATTTATACGGTTCATAGGGTTTTAATCAAGGAAGTGAATGATGGAATGATGGAAAATCCAACAAGTCATAACCATGGTGGCTGTGACTATATATCTCACTGGTATGTTAAAGGGTTAGGGAGGAAACCATGAAAAGATGGGTTTATGTGAGGTGATTTCGGGTAAAGGAGACTGTTAGGTGTGTTTGAAGAAGAAAATGTTGTGTAAAGAGAGAAAAGTACTTTGGTTTAAAAAATTGAACATAAAAGTGTCGGTAAAGGAAAGATTTCTTTAAGCAGTTCCTTTCCTAATTTTTTTTGATAAATCTAAGAACTTATTTGGATGAAATTCAAAAGAGTAACTCATTATATTTTTGCAGAATTTACACCCTAGAGAATTTTTAGATTTTTCTGAGTTTGGAATCGTGCTAACTAATTTTATCCAAACAAGGGATTACAACATGCATTCGGTACTAGACTACAGTTCTGCACGGCCTTTCATCCCAAAATGGATGGTCAGTAGGAAAGTACTATCCAGACATTAAAGATCTATTACGGGCTTGCGTGCTAGATTTTAAGGGTAGCTGGGATGACCACTTGACACTGATCGAATTTTCTTACAACAATAGTTACCAGAGTAGCATTGGGATGGCCCCTTTCGAAGCTTTATATGGTAGGAAGTGAAGATCGCCGGTATGTTAGAACGAGGTAGGGGAAAGGAAACTGTTAGGACCAGAGTTAGTGCAGCTGACATCAGAGAAGGTCAAAATAATTAAAGAGAAATTACGAATTGCTCAAAGTAGACAGAAAAGTTATGCGGTCATACTCCGACGGGAGTTAGAATTTCAAGTGGGTGACAGAATATTCTTAAGGATGTCACCGATGAAAGGAGTACTACAATTTGGGAAGAAGGGAAAGTTGAGCCCTTGGTATATGGGACCCTTTGAGATACTGGACAGAATTTGTTCTCTCGTCTACCGTGTAGCGTTGCCTCCAAAATTTGCCAATATCCATAATGTATTTCACGTATCCATGCTATGGAACTACATCCCGGACCCCACGCATGTATTACAACCGGGCCCTTACAAATTAGAGAAGACTTCACCTACATCGAACACCCGGTCCGAATCCTGGATCACAAGGAGCAGACACACTGAATTAAGAAGATTCCTTTGAACCATACGGTTGAGGAGGCCACGTGGGAACGCGAAGACGAAGTCAGAAGCAAATACCCTCACCTATTTCAAACTCGAGGTACGTAAATTTGAAGGACCAAATTCTTTTAAAGGCGGGGAGAATGTAATGTCCAGAATATTTTTTATTAGTATTAATTTTTTGGGCCAAAATAAAATTTTTATTAGCAACAATCTCTTACTTAGCATTGGTACTTATATTAAAGCAACTTATAGCGACAATTGTTGTAGCGAGTGACGCAACAACTCGTTAAAATTTTCTTTTTAGCACATAAAATATCATAAATAATTTTTGGGCCTTTTTGTAATAACAAAAAACTTTGGGTAAAAGTTAAACTAAGTAACAAAGAATAAGAGGGCTTTTGGTAATTCTTTGGTCTAGGGTTTATTATATATATTTAGTTATAAAAAACCATCCGACCATAACAACCTCTCCAGCATTTCGGTTCATGACAAGGGGTACCGAGAGAGAGAGAGAGAGAGAGAGAGAGAGAGAGATTAGAAGAAGGATCAAAGAATTTTTGGCGAGATTCTGGTAAGCTTCTAGCCTTTCTCCTCTAGGTTATTTATACGGTTCATAGGGTTTTAATCAAGGAAGTGAATGATGGAATGATGGAAAATCCAACAAGTCATAACCATGGTGGCTGTGACTATATATCTCACTGGTATGTTAAAGGGTTAGGGTGGAAACCATGAAAAGATGGGTTTATGTGAGGTGATTTCGGGTAAAGGAGACTGTTAGGTGTGTTTGAAGAAGAAAATGTTGTGTAAAGAGAGAAAAGTACTTTGGTTTAAAAAATTGAACATAAAAGTGTCGGTAAAGGAAATATTTCGTTAAGCAGTTCCTTTCCTAATTTTTTTTGATAAATCTAAGAACTTATTTGGATGAAATTCAAAAGAGTAACTCATTATATTTTTGCAGAATTTACACCCTAGAGAATTTTTTGATTTTTCTGAGTTTGGGAATCGTGCTAACTAATTTTATCCAAACAAGGGATTACAACATGCATTCGGTACTAGACTACAGTTCTGCACGGCCTTTCATCCCAAAATGGATGTTCAGTAGGAAAGTACTATCCAGACATTAAAGATCTATTACGGGCTTGCGTGCTAGATTTTAAGGGTAGCTGGGATGACCACTTGACACTGATCGAATTTTCTTACAACAATAGTTACCAGAGTAGCATTGGGATGGCCCCTTTCGAAGCTTTATATGGTAGGAAGTGAAGATCGCCGGTATGTTAGAACGAGGTAGGGGAATGGAAACTGTTAGGACCAGAGTTAGTGCAGCTGACATCAGAGAAGGTCAAAATAATTAAAGAGAAATTACGAATTGCTCAAAGTAGACAGAAAAGTTATGCGGTCATACTCCGACGGGAGTTAGAATTTCAAGTGGGTGACAGAATATTCTTAAGGATGTCACCGATGAAAGGAGTACTACAATTTGGGAAGAAGGGAAAGTTGAGCCCTTGGTATATGGGACCCTTTGAGATACTGGACAGAATTTGTTCTCTCGTCTACCGTGTAGCGTTGCCTCCAAAATTTGCCAATATCCATAATGTATTTCACGTATCCATGCTATGGAACTACATCCCGGACCCCACGCATGTATTACAACCGGGCCCTTACAAATTAGAGAAGACTTCACCTACATCGAACACCCGGTCCGAATCCTGGATCACAAGGAGCAGACACACTGAATTAAGAAGATTCCTTTGAACCATACGGTTGAGGAGGCCACGTGGGAACGCGAAGACGAAGTCAGAAGCAAATACCCTCACCTATTTCAAACTCGAGGTACGTAAATTTGAAGGACCAAATTCTTTTAAAGGCGGGGAGAATGTAATGTCCAGAATATTTTTTATTAGTATTAATTTTTTGGGCCAAAATAAAATTTTTATTAGCAACAATCTCTTACTTAGCATTGGTACTTATATTAAAGCAACTTATAGCGACAATTGTTGTAGCGAGTGACGCAACAACTCGTTAAAATTTTCTTTTTAGCACATAAAATATCATAAATAATTTTTGGGCCTTTTTGTAATAACAAAAAACTTTGGGTAAAAGTTAAACTAAGTAACAAAGAATAAGAGGGCTTTTGGTAATTCTTTGGTCTAGGGTTTATTATATATATTTAGTTATAAAAAACCATCCGACCATAACAACCTCTCCAGCATTTCGGTTCATGACAAGGGGTACCGAGAAAGAGAGAGAGAGAGAGAGAAAGATTAGAAGAAGGATCAAAGAATTTTTGGCGAGATTCTGGTAAGCTTCTAGCCTTTCTCCTCTAGGTTATTTATACGGTTCATAGGGTTTTAATCAAGGAAGTGAATGATGGAATGATGGAAAATCCAACAAGTCATAACCATGGTGGCTGTGACTATATATCTCACTGGTATGTTAAAGGGTTAGGGTGGAAACCATGAAAAGATGGGTTTATGTGAGGTGATTTCGGGTAAAGGAGACTGTTAGGTGTGTTTGAAGAAGAAAATGTTGTGTAAAGAGAGAAAAGTACTTTGGTTTAAAAAATTGAACATAAAAGTGTCGGTAAAGGAAATATTTCGTTAAGCAGTTCCTTTCCTAATTTTTTTTGATAAATCTAAGAACTTATTTGGATGAAATTCAAAAGAGTAACTCATTATATTTTTGCAGAATTTACACCCTAGAGAATTTTTTGATTTTTCTGAGTTTGGGAATCGTGCTAACTAATTTTATCCAAACAAGGGATTACAACATGCATTCGGTACTAGACTACAGTTCTGCACGGCCTTTCATCCCAAAATGGATGTTCAGTAGGAAAGTACTATCCAGACATTAAAGATCTATTACGGGCTTGCGTGCAAGATTTTAAGGGTAGCTGGGATGACCACTTGACACTGATCGAATTTTCTTACAACAATTGTTACCAGAGTAGCATTGGGATGGCCCCTTTCGAAGCTTTATATGGTAGGAAGTGAAGATCGCCGTTATGTTAGAACGAGGTAGGGGAAAGGAAATTGTTAGGACCAGAGTTAGTGCAGCTGACATCGGAGAAGGTCAAAATAATTAAAGAGAAATTACGAATTGCTCAAAGTAGACAGAAAAGTTATGCGGTCATACGCCGACGGGAGTTAGAATTTCAAGTGGGTGACAGAATATTCTTAAGGATGTCACCAATGAAAGGAGTACTACAATTTGGGAAGAAGGGAAAGTTGAGCCCTTGGTATATGGGACCCTTTGAGATACTGGACAGAATTTGTTCTCTCGTCTGCCGTGTAGCGTTGCCTCCAAAATTTGCCAGTATCCATAATGTATTTCACGTATCCATGCTAAGGAACTACATCCCTGACCCCACGCATGTATTACAACCGGGCCCTTACAAATTAGAGACGACTTCACCTATATCGAACACCCGGTCCGAATCCTGGATCACAAGGAGCAGACACTCTGAATTAAGAAGATTCCTTTGAACCATACGGTTGAGGAGGCCACGTGGGAACGCGAAGACGAAGTCAGAAGCAAATACCCTCACCTATTTCAAACTCGAGGTACGTAAATTTCAAGGACCAAATTCTTTTAAAGGCGGGGAGAATGTAATGTCCAGAATATTTTTTATTAGTATTATTTTTTTGGGCCAAAATAAAATTTTTATTAGCAACAATCTCTTACTTAGCATTGGTACTTTTATTAAAGCAACTTATAGCGACAATTGTTGTAGCGAGTGACGCAACAACTCGTTAAAATTTTCTTTTTAGCACATAAAATATCATAAATAATTTTTGGGCCTTTTTGTAATAGCAAAAAACTTCGGGTAAAAGTTAAACTAACTAACAAAGAATAAGAGGGCTTTTGGTAATTCTTTGGTCTAGGGTTTATTATATATATTTAGTTATAAAAAACCATCCGACCATAACAACCTCTCCAGCATTTCGGTTCACGACAAGGGGTACCGAGAGAGAGAGGGGGAGAGAGAGAAAGAGAGAGAGAGAGATTAGAAGAAGGATCAAAGAATTTTTGGCGAGATTCTGGTAAGCTTCTAGCCTTTCTCCTCTAGGTTATTTATACGGTTCATAGGGTTTTAATCAAGGAAGTGAATGATGGAATGATGGAAAATCCAACAAATCATAACCATGGTAGCTGTGACTATATATCTCACTGGTATGTTAAAGGGTTAGGGAGGAAACCATGAAAAGATGGGTTTATGTGAGGTGATTTCGGGTAAAGGAGACCGTTAGGTGTGTTTGAAGAAGAAAATGTTGTGTAAAGAGAGAAAAGTACTTTGGTTTAAAAAATTGAACATAAAAGTGTCGGTAAAGGAAAGATTTCTTTAAGCAGTTCCTTTTCTAATTTTTATTGATAAATCTAAGAACTTATTTGGATGAAATTCAAAAGAGTAACTCACATTATTTTTGCGGGATCTACACCCTAGAGAATTTTTAGATTTTTCTGAGTTTGGGAATCGTGCTAACTAATTTTATCCGAACAAGGGATTTTGAGATATTTTAAAGTAGTAAATTAAGCTATTAAATTCTGAAACTTTTACAATAATTATTTGTAATTAAGATAGTATGTTTTCCAAAGTTTCAAAAGTTTTAAAATTATTTGCTATTCTTATCGTTGTCAGTGGCGTAGCGCTCGATCGGATATCGCGTAGAATGTTACTATTACAACAGTTTACCAAGTTATTTTTAAAGACCAATTCCAAATTGATTTAGGCAAAGTGAAAAACTAAAACTCCCATTATTTTGGCGAGACCCTTGACATGAAATTTTCTAGAATTTTTCCAGACAAAGGAAGGGTCTCAAATGGTTTTATTTTTGAAAATAGGTTTTAAAATTATTTGGTATAGTGAACAAATTTGTTTTTAGCCTAGAATTTTACAGTGATCTAAAATTACTGTAACTCTTGAGTGTCTGATTTTATGTGGCATTCCGGTACCTTTGATATATTTTTAAAATAGGAACATTAGCGCTCAACTTAAGTAGCGGTTTAGAGTTCCGAGTGAAAATTTTTTCAAAAGGCTATTCTTATTAAAAAAAATCCACCTAGTTGTTTAAAAGATTCTTTTGGGTTATACTTAAGTGTTTAACGGTACATTAGGTGTCGGGGGTAAATAAATAATTTTACAAAAGTCTAGGGACGGTTTGATAATTTTACTCCCTCAGGAGAAACTTAATACTAAGCATGCTCGAGCGGCAATGAATAAGACTCATGTAGTTTGCTATTTAGGTTTCGATAGACAAGAGCTAGTACCGGCTGTTGAGCGAGCACAAGGACCAGTTATTGAGTGGTGTAAGTACCCTGCCATATTTCTCCTTATACCCTATTTGAAAAATTATATATATTGTATACATGTTTTCAGTCAAATGAAAGTTTTTAAGTACTTTAACTGCATCTGTGTTCGTGATAAATTGCTTAATGAGAATTTGAAATAGAATGTCATGGAATTGTGTTTGAGTAAATGAATTATGATCGGTACATGTTGAATGAGATGATAATTTGACTAGGTTATTGTGCCCCATATCTACGGGAAAAAGTGGATTCCGTGTCCTGTCAACAAAACCATATGTTGACGTACAGTACTGTTGCACTATGGTTCGCCCTTGCCTCCACATTTTGTTATCCCGAGTAGAGGAGAGATTATAGGTCCTAGTCAGTGAGATCACACGCTGACCGCAGTATACCAAGTTATGAATAACTGTGACAGTTCTTGATGAATCTTCTTATTGATTATATTCCATTTCGAGATTTCTCTTGCTGGTAGTGCATATCTGTATGTAGATATGTTGACTAAAAATTTATTTTAGTAACATTAAATTCTTAATTTTGAAAAGGAAAACCATGGCATGCTTAAGACTTTGAAACTTATTTTAAGGATATGATATGTATTTTTACTGGGTCCCTAGCTCACCCTTTTTATAAATGTTTTTAGGTGATCACTTAGATGAACCCAAGCACTATGAAGGTAACGAGGATGGAGTCGTAAGTGATGCTCGTTAGGAAGTTAATTTAAGTCTTTTGAGAAAATGTAGTTCTACTCTATTTATGTTTAAAAATTGTTTGAAGCTTAGATCTTCATAAGCTTTTTTTTTGTTGATGATTTATGTTAGTCATTTATGGAGAAATTTAGTAGAGAATTTTTGGAAAGATCTTTAGGTATCACTTTAAAAGTGTTATTAAGAGGTTTAGTTAAATGCATGGCTCTAGAATTGTATACAGGTTTTAAATAAGGCCTGACAGAGCCTTAAATGGATGTCCGAATGGGTCTGCGGCCGGTCACGGATCTAGCTCACAGGCCTACTCGTGAGTTCAGGTTGTGACAGTAACAATATAATCTATCTATATTGTAAATTCAAGGTGCTTGACCATGGTAACTGTGGGGGCATTTAGAAGTTTATCATGGTTGTTGTCTAGCATGATGGCAAATAATGGTGACAGTGCAACATCATATGCTAGCAAACAATTTGGGCTGGTGAACTTGCGAGGAAAAAGGAGGGCAGAGATGTCTTCTGGTTTGATTGACAAGGAAAAGGAGGAGAAAAGAGTGCAGGAAGTTGTAGCCATGTCCTTTTATTTTAACCAAAAGACATCGTTTCTGGGTGCATCATAGGCGACTGCCTGTGATGACATAGAGAGTAATTTTGCCCTTATTTTAACCAAAGGTTTGATTGCACAAAATAATTTGGAATAACAAAGGCTAACTACTCCATTTGGTAAAGACTCAAAACTGAGCAAATAATAACAATGCGACTTTTAAACTTTCTATTGTATAAAACATCACGAGATATCATAATAACAACTTCAAACCATATCAATCCCCTAAACCAAGCCTGCCATCATATCCACTCCAATTTTGTGAGCTACGCCTAATGCCAAAGCTTACATGATTTTTGTCAAAATAGTGTGCGTTTGTGAAAGAACAAAGTACAACCGCTTTAAATAGAATAGCATTTTAATAGAGGAAGCTGGTAAAATGACAGAGCTGACAATATAGCTAAATTGTCAGGGTTGATTTGACCGTTTACGTTATCGACGTGGAGGGCCCAGATTACTTTTCTTTAAAGTGAATTTTGTTCTCCGCCTCCTTATTGAATGAACTTTGCTTAGAGTGTGTTTGAATGATGTAATTGAAGTGCGAATTTTACTTTTTATAGAGAATTAAAAGATACATCACACCAAATTCCTTATTCGGTTTATGATGAGATGAATTTATCAAATTTTAAAAGGAATTTGAAAAGCGGATTTGGTGTGCTGAAATTCTCTGTAGAAATAATTAGTCCAGACTAGTTATTGACAAATTCTTTCCACAAATATAGGGAGAAGTTGACTCTTTTTTGTCTTCATAATTTTAAGTACCCGTTTTCACTAAAAAAGAAAACTTTATCTCATTAGTTTGTACACATACACAATCAAATTCTCTACGTTCAAATTTTTAAATGTAAATCCACATATAAAATACTTGCTTCTATGAAATCATCCAAACACTAGATTTACAGTTCCATAAATTTGTAAATCATTGAATTTTAAAATGCATAGATTTTAAAATGTAAGATACTTTGAAAGTTTTCATCCAAACACACTCCTAATATCTATTCGAAGTGAATGTTAGTTCTATATAAAAAGACAGTGAATGTTAGTTCTATAAAAAGACAGATTACAAATAAATAAATAAATAAATAAAAAGAAGTGTTCTAATTCTTTTAGTATACGTGATCAATGGACGGCAGATCACCATCTGTTTGAAATCACTTACCGTTTTGGTTTTCTATTTAAAAAAAAAAATCAAAACCAGTTTAGTTTTATTTTTTATAAAAACAAAAATCAAAACCAGTTTAATTTTTATTTTTTACAAAAACAAATGGGTGTTTGATTATCTAATTTTTATTTTGAGTTTTTTCTTTGGTGGTGGTTGTGAAGGTAACGGTGGTCGACACGGCGGCGGTGGCCGGCAGTGGGTGTGGCGGTTGGGAGGAGAGGGAAGGGTGGTGTGGTGGTCTCAAAATAAAAACTGGAAATCCCAAACTTTAAAATGGGAGTTTTAAAAAATATCTATATTTTAAAACTGAAGAAAGAAAAATAAAAAACTGTGTGTTCAACGCGTTTTTTTCGGTTTATAAAATAAAGAAAAAACTGAAAACCAACCGGTTTTTCAAATGGTACCTTGGTTTTGACTAGGGATGTATACGAACCGAGTTCGAGCCGAATATGAGTGTGTTCGAACTCGGTTCGTTTAATTTTTGGTATGTTCAAACTCGACTCGAGTTCATTAACAAAAAAAAATTCAATGTTTGAACTCGGCTCGAGTTCGTTACTGTAAAACTCGGGCTCAACTCGTTTAACAGTACGAGTCGAACTCGAGTTAGGAAACTCGACACGTGTTCGAGATCAACTTCCAACAAATCCCTAAATTTACTCAAACTTCTCAAATCATTCAAGCAATCAAGGTATAATTTTATTAAAAATGATACATAAAAGATAGAAGGAGCAACGCAGAATCAAAAACACTGAAAAATAAATTCGCTCGATTGGCGATCGAGACATAGACAGCGAGTTGATGCATTCGAGGTTGGGCCCTTGGCTTTGCAGGCTATGGCTTTACTGATCGGAAACTTGGAGTTGCGGATCTACAACTTTGTATGTTGAATCTTGCGCTCCGGCGATGCAAGTTGATGCAGGTTGAATCTTGCACTCTGGCGACGCAAGTTGAATCCGGCAAAGACAGGCGACGCGATGTCCGTCTGTAGAGAGAGAGAGAGGGTGGGGGCTACGTGCGATCTGCTCATGTGTGTGTGTGCACACGGGCGACGAGTAGGGGACGGAGAGAATGCGGCTGTGTGACTTAACTGATTTGTGATGTTTAGGTTAGTTTAGGGTTTTTTCAAGTGTTGCGCTTCATAGATTGAATTATCTAGGATTGAGCTGTTATAAGTGGGCTAAGTTTCGGGCCGACTTAAAGGCCTGACATCTAACTTTAATTTTTAATGTATGTGATTTATGATTTTATGTAAATATTAATTTTGTAAAAATATTATAATTAATTTATTATTTAGACGAACTGTTCATGAACACGTTTGTGAATATTTTAGAGTGTTTATGTTGGGCTCGTTTAATAAACAAGCCCTGAAATCTTGTTTATGTTCTATTTGTATATTATAACGCGAACGAGTTTTGTGGAGGATCACGAGCCCCGCACGACTGGCCTGGATTCCCCCACTGCTCTGTAAATTTCAATTTTATTCCCCGCGGCTCTTTCTTTCGTTCCTATCGTTGGTATTTTCTTCTAGTACTGCACCTTATCTCCTACTCCCACACCAGTCCTCACACACACGCAATGTCGACCGAAGAAGAACCGACACCCAAACCCACCAACCCGAAAGCAAACTCAGATGACTCGCCCTACTCCGGCTCCGGCTCCGACTCGGACTCGGACTCGGACGATTCCTCCCAAGCAGAAGACGCCACCCCCTACACAAGACCCAGACGACGACCTGTCCGATGACGACAACTCGCCCGAGTCAAACATCAAGCG
Source organism: Escallonia herrerae (assembly GCA_033070095.1). Lineage (NCBI taxonomy): Eukaryota > Viridiplantae > Streptophyta > Magnoliopsida > Escalloniales > Escalloniaceae > Escallonia > Escallonia herrerae. The sequence continues at coordinate 136,041 of JAVXUP010001904.1, read as the reverse complement.
CTTCACCGAAATCCTCAACTCGAAGCAGCTCAGGCGCGAGCAGAAGGAAGAAGAGAATGCGTACGAGTACCATGAGGACCTGTTCGACTTCCCGAAGGACCCGGAGAACTGGCGGGAGGAGGACCTGAAGGAGTTATGGGCCGACGCCCCGATCGAGATGACCAAGCCGGGGTGGGACCCGAACTGGGTCGACGAGGAGGAGGCGGATGTGGTGAGGGAGGAGGTCCGGGCGGGCCGGGACCCGCCCATCGCCCCATTCTACGTGCCATACCGGAGGCCCTATCCGGTCATACCCGACAACCATCACGATATGTCCAACCCGAAGTCGGTGATTGAGGAGCTCGACAGGATTGAGGAGTTTTTGAAGTGGGTCAGCTACATTTTCCCTGATGGAAGCTCGTAAGTCCTCTTTTGTGTAGAATTTTCTGTGTCTGCTCGGCTTCTTGGTTTTGCTGCCTTTGACTTATTGTAAATTCTTATGATACAAGTAGTTAATTGTCAGTGTTAGGATATGAAGTCATGCTGTGTATGGTATGCACTTAGTAATTTCTCTAGTGGATAAATCTTTGTCTATATAGTTCTATCTAGAACTTCGTCGCTCTCTTGTTTTGTCTGAATTGATCATCTTTGCCTTTTTGTGAATTCTAGTATACATTATTTAGGACGTGTGAGCATTGAACTGAATGCACATAGTAAATTTTCGGGTGGTTAAAGGTTCTTTGCGGAGGTATTTTTATATCTTTCTATGTTGTGTAGTCCAAGTCACTGATGGATAGTTCACACAGGTGGCTGTAAAAGGTTGTAGTTTTTGAATTGAGATTTGGTTGGTGGAAAGTAGGGGCTAGACCCCGGTAAGAAGAGGTTTCAACCCCCGGATTTTGTGGTGTAACCATTTGCGAACTACTTTCTAAAATGCCTTACTTTGCTTACTTCTTGCACTATACGAGCTAGCAAATTTGATAACGATTTGACATTATATGAGTGAAATAGTCCATTCCTGGGACAAAGGCTGAATAAGAAGGCTAAGGACAATGTCCTGCTCTCTACTTCCGAATTGAGGTGTATCGCCAAAAGCAGAGAACCTGGGCCTAGTATGAATGTTACAGACGAAGACACAAGCTCTTGCAGTTATAAGGCAATTTAATAGGCTGTTGTCAAGTATCTTTCTATTGAATCTACTTTTGCTTCGATTAACTATACCTGATTTCAATGTGAATTAGAGGTAGAAGCTTTGAACTACGAAAACGGAAATTGTGTCAGCACAAAGCCAAGGGTCGAGGGGTAATGGACTTGGAAGATCTAAATTCAGCCCATATTATGAGAATAAACGAAAAGAGGCTTACAAACCACAATTATCTGGTTTCAGATTTGTTGACCTCTTACTTGAACTCAAAAGCCGAGCTCACCCTTCGGTTCCAGTGCCCCATCTTTGGCGCTGGACCTTGCTTTGCTCCAAGAGCGCTTCTCGGCTTACCGAGCTCAATCTAGGAAGGATGTCAATCAATTTTATTCCCAGTCGCAAGGACGAATGAGTTCTTTGGTCAGCAGCTCTCTCTCCTTTGACCTACCCAAGTGGAAGTAGGTCTGCGATTAGCCCCCTAACTATGGGGAGACTGCCACAGCCTGGTAACATCAGTTCTTCAGCTGCATGTCCGAGCGACTCAGATTACTGTAGTGAGTAGAGTTCATTAAGTATCCTTTGACAAGTCGAGCTAGGATAAACATAACGAGTAAAGTTAACTTAATACGTACAAAGTAAATCTTAGGAATTCGATAAAAGTCAAAGGGAACAGATGCAAGGAAACAAAGGTTTTATTAACTTTGTACATCTTGTTGGTTGATTGTCCCTTGACCTTTTTGTGAATTTTTAGGATAGTATCCGAACCTTAATCATGGAATTGAACTTGAATAATAATTACAGATACGATCAGTATTGCTTGGAAAGACAAACTTTGGTATAAATGCTTGCATGTGCAAATTCTATCAAGAATTCACGAAAGGGGGCAAAAAAATAAAGCAGACGGAGGGATTACTTTAATAGCTGTTAGGTGTGTTTATTACAGACTCTATCTTTTGTTATCCTAATTGTTGCTTTTGGTTTTGAAAATAGTGTATCGGTATCAATGTAGCATATATGTAGTGCATAGCCCCAAGGGGCGGCTCAGCTAATCTATATGTATTCACATGGAATTGCTCGAGCAAAAGACCTGAAGAATAAATCTCATTTACATTCAGCTTCAAAACCTTATGTCGAATGAGGTTGAGCCAATACCGGCTGAAGTCTAAAATGGTTACACCTAAGGCTAGAAGTCTCACAGTTTGTTATGGACCTAAAGTCATTTTTTTTAGTTTCCAAAGAGTCTATGGAGTTATAATTTTCAGATTTTGGAGTGTATGTGGTTAGGAAATCGGGTAATACACACACCTATCCAGGGACATTAATTCACATTTCTGTCGATCACGTGTGTAAATACATGCATTTTCGTAAATAACTAGGGTGTCATTTTGGTTGAGCAAGGTGCTATTTTACTCCATAAAGAGGGTGTTTGTGCTTCTTTTCCAGTTAACGTTGTGTACTTGACTGCCTGAATTTTGCCTTTCTTTTTTTGGCATGTTTCTCAATGGATAAGACTGTTTTCTAGCCATCAGTGCTTTATTTTGGCTTTACGAAAGGGTGGTAATATTGGATGTAACTTTTCTTAGGGTGTTTATTTGCAATAAGGGTATCAATAACTCAGATCCATTGATGTAATTCTTTTAGTTGATTTAATGTTGTTGTTTCTCTATTTATCTGTTTCTTTGGGACTAGATGTATTGTGATTTGTTGTTTCTCTCTTCGTTATTATTACTGTAATCTTACATGCACACAACCATATGCAAATAAAAAAGACGAAAGCAATTAAGAGTTGACTACTTGGCAAGTCCATTTTTGTAGTCCGATAATATGTTATGTCGACTCGTCCAAGTTTCAGGATCGGATACATGCCCAAGTGTCGTATTCGTCGTATTGTTTAGAACCCAAGACACGGGAAACGGCGAAATACAAGTATATTTAGTTTTTTAATCATTCCCATGGTACTTTGGTGTTTTATGTGACAGACATTGTTTGAATTGAAACTTACTTTCATCTTTATAGCAATTATGAACAGAAAGAAATACTCCCTCTGTCCCACATAATTTGATCAACTTCTTTTTGCATGTAGATTAAGGATTTAAGTGATATATTGTGTGTTTTCCATTCTACCTTTTAGGGAGTGGAGGGAAGAAAGTAGGCTAGGAGAGAGAAAATGAGTAAGTGGAGTGTTAAATGTGGAGAGAGAAATGAATAAAAAAGTGGGCCAGGAGAGAGAAAATGAGTTGATGGAGATTTAAATGTGGAGAGAGAAATAGAATAAAAAAAGTGTAAAAAGGGTAAATATATAAAAGTACCTACAAAATTTTTCTTAATTTTGAAATGAGCATTTTTGTGGAACGGCCTAAAAAAGAAAGTTGATTAAATTATGTGGGACAGAGGGAGTATAAGGTAATCGTCTTACTAGCATATTCTGTGAGAATTGTCGGACACATATCGCATACCTGTTTCCACGTGTCGAGTGTACGACACAGGTACTTCATGCATTTTGAAGAGTTTGTGTAACAAAGCACGGTGCATGCTCCTTGCAAAGTCAACTATATACCTACAGAATTATTTGTTTGGTGTCATCGTAAGTTGGTTCAGTTTCAGGTGTTTCTTGATAAATTTTTCCCATATATCTACTGTATGATTAATGACTATGATCCATTTGGTTGTTCAAAATATGCCACAATGTTTCGATGTCGTTACACTAGTGAAAGTGAAGTATATTCTAGGTTTGTCTCTAACAGACATCTAGCAACCTACAAGGTTCACTGTGAGTCTGCTTCTTCGTATTTTGCTTATAGTATTGGATGTAATATTTTTCAATGACTAGGCAAGGTAAGGGACTGGTCTGCTCTTTTTTCCTGAGTGTGCGGTCAGAAGATTTTTGCCTATGCCTGTCATCGTGTTCACTCTTCTTCTCATGGTCTACATAATTTTAAGGGCCTTGACTCTGAATGGGTTGAAACATATAGATTATAGTTGATGCACTTTCTCCTCAAACACACTATTAAGCTGATGAACTTGTTGCCTTTGCAAGATACGAAGGCACTGTGTGGGATGATTTGGCTCATGGAAAAGGTGTATATGTTTCTCGGCAAGGGTTGGTGAGGTCAGTGATCTTTATTTTTGGTTATGCCACTGGTTACCGATCTACTGATGATTTATTTGCTTGGCTATTTAGATCTAACATTTTACTACGGAGAACTTCTTACAGAACATTTAGTTGCCCATAGGTATGAAGGTGAATGGCTTCAAAACAACATGGAAGGTCATGGGGTTGTTGAAGTTGACATACCAGATGTGGAGCCTTTGCCAGGTTCAAAGTATGATTATGACCCCTATCTATAAGTAAGAAAATAGTTCAGCACTCAGAGCTGAAGCAGTGTTTTTCCATTATAAAGATTTCTAAGGAGGTGCCTTTGTTTTGTTTTCACAGGCTTGAAGCACAAATGCGAGCTGAAGGAAAAATAATATCAAGAGATTATATGTCCCCGGAAGACAGGGAATGGCTGGAAATGGATATTGAAGATAGTGTTAAGTTAGCTGACGGAGACTATGAAATCCCTTTCTATGAAAATGATGAGTGGATCAGACAATTTGGAAGCAAACCATAAGTTAGATATTTGAGCTGCCAACTATGTTCATAGTGCTTCTTTTCGGAGTTCAGCATAGTATCAGTGTCGCAATTTTGTCTGGTGATAATCTCCATAATTATTCCATCAAAACTCTGTGGCCTGTGCCATGTCATTAATTAATTTTATATGTGATACCATTTTCGTGCGTAGTTTCTGTCATAGTATTTTGATTATGAGCAGCATTGTTGACTTTGTTTGCTTATCTAAAGCACCAGGGCTCTTTGTGATATGACACCTGCACGATACCAGCGAGCACCCTCATTATGTTTCAAGCACACACCTCCTTCATTCATAAATGCTTCTAGTAGCTCATACGTAATTAGAAGTCAGAGATGCGTGAGTGCTTGTTTTTAAAAGATAAGAGACTGCATTTGGTCATAGTTTTACACTTGCTACAGCAAGAAGCCGTGGAAGAGATGGGGTTTCGCCTGGCTTTGTCTGATATAGTCAATTTGGAAGGAAAGAAGCTGCTGTATTTTTCGTTCTTGGGCCTGCTCTTATAATATTTCTCAAACAAGGAGTTCCAAATATGAGTACTTTGAGGGGAGCAAAGTTATCATCCCATCTTGTTTCCCCCTGGTTGGGTAAGCTTAGATACCCAAACAAGTCCCACAAAAGCAGTTGTCTGGTCCTTCATTCTCTTGCCTAGAGATGCTGCAAAATGAAAGAAAGTTTTTGATTGTGAGCAGTTGATTATCTATGGGCATATCTTTATCACTTGCTAATTTGGACCTTTCGTTTGGCAACATAGAGAAGGTCGTTTATGAATAGGAGTTAGCATCAAAATTGAAGCCCTATTTAGCAACCTTTGAAGCTTAAGCATGAACTAAACTTGCACCAAGAGAAGATATAGCATTAAATAATATTAATCTGGATTAATTCGTGTGGCTATCAACTTTCCCCCTTGTGATTGGGAGCATGTAAAACCATTATAACACATCACAATATGTCTGTTGATGCTGCTCAACGCCAATGGGAGTGTTAGTTCCAGGATTAGAGTGGCCAGGCCCGTGTGTAAGTTGGGTGTGGGTGGCCCGTGTGTAAGTTGGGTGTGGGTGCAGGGCATGGCTGAAGTCTATATTCTTAGGCGAATTTAGTTTGTATTGTCGGAACTCGAGCAGACTTCTTCTCGGCGTCTATATTTTGTGCCAAGGGGATTGGTTATCCCTTTTTTCGGTTATCTACAAAGCTTTGTGGCTTTTACTTGATAGGGCAGTGGCAGGAGGTTTCTTCAAAGGGTTTTTGTGGGAGACAGAGTTGATACAGGGTGACGATCTCCCATTTGCTCTTTGCAGAGCGTGCTTTGGGATCATTCCAGTTGGAGATCTCTCTGATGTGTTTGCTCAGTCTTTTGGGTGTAGAGTGGGTAATTTACTCTTCACATACTTGGGTCTTCCTCTGGGTGCGTCACTCGAAGACACAGCATGTTGGAACCTGGTGATTTAGCATGTAATAAAGAGTACCTTGTCCAGTCTTTCAACGTGTTTCATGTTGCTCTTGAGGATACTGGCTGCTATTCCAAGAGGCAAAAAAAGTTGTGGAGAGTCTGTGTGGGATATCTAAACGGAGGAGAGCAAAATCATTTGGTTTCACTGTACTAGGCTGCAAGCGAACAAGCTCGTGACTTGCTCGTTAAAAGCTCATTCATCTTCATGTTCATTTAATAAATGAACGAGATTGAACACAGTTTTAAGGCTCGTTTAACAAATGAGCCGAACATGAGCATGAAAAATTGCTCGTTAAAAAGGTCGTGAACAACTCGGCTCGTTTATGCATGTCGTGTGTATATATATCAACATACACATATTAACGCTCAAATTTTCTTTTGTAGGCTGTCCTTGATGAATCACTTTCTTTCTAAATATGAATGTGCTTTGTAATGTCTTTCTATCGGTTATCTCAGTTTCCTCTTTATTTTTACACTCTCTCCCAGTCCATCTCTCTCTCTCTCTCTCTCCCTGCGATACTCAGATCCACTCTTTATTCTTCTCAAACCAGCAATCCACCTCCATCGTTGACCATTGCGTGCCTCCCTTTAACAACCACCATCACCTCCCTAAATTACCACCACCGCCGCTGACACTACCACTGCCACACCGAATTTCCTTCATTCACCACGGCCGCCAGTGCCTCCATTCTACCACCTCTAATCGACCAGCATCGCCTTTCTTCTTTAACAATCAGATTGCGAGGTTTGTGATTGCGTACTTGTTAACCGAATCTCTCTTCCTCTCTTAATTGCTCTCTATGATGCTGGGGGTCTGGTAGGTGCATTTTAGCTTAGTTATCTTTTGTGAGTGATACATTCTTCTGCATTTGCCTTCGCTTGAGCTCATGCAAGCGGTTCAAATAGATTGAATAGGTCTTGCTCCACATAGTTATGTTTGGGTGGTGGGACATGAAATTCTATCCAACAGGAATTTTATAGTGTCAAGAATATAGGTTTTGCATTTCTAGATCGAATTTTAAAAGTAAGGGTTTGCATTTTTGTGTAATTTGTACCGCTATACTCAATTTTTCCTTTTTTTAAATAAAAGTGCCATTTGTGCGACCAAGCCGAGCTCAGCTCGTGTTCATAAAATTCCTGCTGAGTACAAGGTCAAACATCAAATCAGAGCTCGTGATAAACACGAGTCTAGTTCGAGCATCTGTGAATTAAGCGATCACGAGCCCGAGCAATCCTTAACGAGCCTAGTACTCGGCTCGTTTGCAACCCTACGTGGGACTTCTCCTCAGAAATGGTTTCGGCAAACACTTAAGGCACTAATCATGCTTTGTTTAGAGGTCTAATTGTGGAAAAATTTGCTGAGCTGCCTAGCAAGGTTCGGAAACTGCAGGCAAGCTTGTGGGTGCATTAGCAAGGGTTGGGGGGTGTTTGAATAACTATTTGGTTTGACATGGTAAACGGAGCTCGAGTTTATTTTGGCTGTCCCTAGTGTACTTTCCATTTCCTTGTTGTACGTCATGTTTTTGAAGATGATTTTGCCTACATGATTGGAATTGGAGGATATTTCTGCGTTTCTGGGGCAGCTTTACTCAATGATTTCAGTTGTGAGGTGACTGGAGTGCTTTTGAATAGGGAGGTCAAATTGAGTATTGTCGGTGAAATTATAGATAAGGTCCATTTTCCTTGGATGTAGGCCTTTGGCTTCTTTCCTGGTCTGTTTCTTTACTTGAAGTGGTCTGCGTATGGGAACAATTTGAGGAAGCAGAGAAAGCTGTATCCCAATTTGCTTTGTTTGCAAGTTGAACAGGGAGTCAGAGGACCATTTTCTTCTACATTGCCTGGCCGAGAGGGGGGTTCCAAACGTTTCTTCCTGCCTTTTTGGTGTTGGTAAAGCAGTGTGTGAATCAAACCTTGCAGTTGGATTTCTCCTTGTGTCTACTGGTGTTTATGAAGGGGAGTTGGAGAAAGCACATTGTAGTGAGACAGGACCACATTGTTCTACCTTGGATTCGATAGGATTGAACTTTGATGAAGTGCCTATTCTTTCCCCGCACGACATAATCTTCATTTCAAATGCAGACTATAAAAGGTAGAATTACTATTTAGCTAAGTCAGAAGCCCCTATATGCATTTGCATCTGGTTGGACAGAGGAGGGTTGTAATGACCCCCAGTATATGTTCATTGAGTGTATGGAGAACTTCTGGCTGTGTAACCTAGTGGTACATCCCTGATGCGAAAGATTAGCCTTGTTTTAGGCAAGTTTTTCTGCTATAGATCTACTTCATAATAGATGTATATATAAAGGAGTAAATTATGAAGGAATTTATTTTCTTTCTTGCTTTATAAGTAACTTATAGAATTTTTTTATTGATATTCATGTAATTTCTTCTCTTGTTAAAGTTTTTGGTACTTAATCCTGTTGAAATCTTCATTAGCAGATGCTATGGTTAGCATAATATAGGAGGCTTTTCTTAGGTGAAATGCATGCTTATGAACTTCATGATGACGGTGTTTTGATGCTAGGGAGAAAGGTCGGTACCGCTATGCTGGACAGTGGAAACATGGCAGAATGCATGGCTGCGGCGTATATGAAGTAAATGAACACACGATATTTGTAAGTGCTTGAAATAAATGTCATGTTATTGCTGCTCAGCTCATATTTGTATAGGCTCCGAAGAAGTGTTTTGACTTTTTGGAATCTTGGGGTACGTGGGAGCAACCCCATTTTGAACTTTCTTCACTATAATAGTAACTAAATGAAACATGAATGAATCTGCATGTACTGAAACTTCTCCAAATTTCTTGCTTGTTCTTCATGCAGGGACGATTCTACTTTGGAGAGTTATTAGAGGATTCTTATGGTTGTGATGCAGATGTATCAGCGGTAATTCTGCAAACTCGTCTTGTTTAATACTTTCTTACAGAATTGTGTATCATCTGTGTCAACTAACAAAAAGTTGGCTTGGTAATTTCAGCTGCATTCAGGTATAGCAGAAGTGGCTGCAGCAAAGGCTCGGATGTTTATTAACAAACCTGATGGAAGTATGTCTGGGAATTATTTTTGCCTTTTTATTTCTGGCTGTAGCTTTGCTGTCCTTAACAAGTTTAGTTTTGCTTTGCCTGCACAGTGGTCAGAGAAGAGAGAGGTCCATATAGTGATCCCCAACATCCCTATCTCTACGAGGAAGAAGATGTGTGGATGGCACCAGGCTTCATTAACCAGTTTTTTGAGGTTAGTTACCTTGTTTAGCACTTAAATAGTTTGCCATTCACGGATCGGAATGCTAAAATAGATGACAGGTCATATGTTTGTATGGTAGGTTCCTGATTACTGGAAAACATATGTCAATGAGGTTGATGAAGAAAGAGAGATGTGGTTGAACTCATTTTATAGAGCTCCATTGAGGCTTCCTATGCCTGCTGAGCTTGAGTACTGGTGCTCGAATGGTAATATTCATCCCTCTCTGCGTCCCACCACCCCCTTCCTCCTCCCTCCCTTTTCTCTTCTTTCATAGGTTCTGATGAAGTCCCTTTTAAAGCATTCCTGTAGAAATTTATTGGGCGAAGAAGATTGGATAAAGTTTATATGCTATCTCCGCCCTTCACTATATGCTATCTGCACATTCGTTTTTGAGATGTATACATGTATTTCACATGATTTGTCATCACCTGTGAAGCAAAGTATTATGCGACTTGGAATGCCGTCACCAAAGCTTAAAGATACTATTAGAGAGGTGTGGAATTCATAGGGTTGTAATATTTTTGTTTTAACATAGGAATCTACTTTGCATACCAGAATGATGTCATTTTTCAATCTCCAATGTTGGTTTGTTGCACTGTACTGGCAGAGTACACAAAAAGTAAGAAGAAATAAACTTTGTACATGTCGAAAGTTTGTGACACATCCCGTGTGTTTAAAAGAGACTGTGCTTCCCAGATCACCACACATTAACATATATAAATTTGATTAATAACCATACTGATAAACTTTAAAAACTACTCTCAGATGTGCATCTGAACTGTTTATTTCCGCTTTAAGGACGAATGAGACTCCCAGATGAGGAACCATTGATTGCAAATATTATTAAGAGATTGTGGTCTTTATTGAAGACTCGATCAATTTCTTGAGACTTTCTGATGTACTTGCCTCGACTTTTTTGTAAGTCCTGTGAAAAATTCTCATGCTTTGCTCATTGCATGTGATACTCGTTTGGCCAGATGAGGAACCTGAGTTTGTTCTCCTCAATAAGGAACCAGAGCCTGATCCGGAAGATCCATCAAAGCTCATATATACCGAAGATCCCCTCATCCTACACACACCAACCGGACGTATAATCAACTACGTAGATGACGAGGAACATGGTATCCGCCTATTTTGGCAACCACCTCTAAAAGATGGGGAAGATGTCGATCCAGACAAGGTCGAGTTCCTACCTCTTGGATTTGATGAGTTCTTTGGACGGGGCGAGAGTGTCAAGCAGGATAACATTTGGAAACGCATGGTGACAGCAGTGGAAAATGCATTTCAGCCAATGTTTGACAAACTAGAAAAATGGACTGAAGAGAAGAAGAAAGAAACTGAGATGAAAATGAAGTTAATAGAGAAAGAGATGGAACTGGTTGATGCAGAATACGATCTGAGGGAGGTAAGTGAAGACTTGGAGGAGGTCTTGAGTAGAATGCAGAAAGAGGAAGAAAGTAAAGTAGAGACTGGCTTGCAAGAGGAAGAAGATACGTCACCCTCTGAACCAACTGGACAACCCGCGAGAACTTCAGTCGAAGAAGAGGAAGAGGAAGATGGAGACGGAGATGGAGATGAAGATGAAGAGGAGGATGAAGTGACACCATCCAGTTATGGTTTCGTCTCTAAATATCAGGATTCCACAAAAAACGACAAGGGAAAGAAGGCTGGAAACTCTCCATTTGCTACGTCTTCCTTGACATTTGCTACTCGTAGCATCAGTTCAATGGTGAGTTCTAGTTTCCCACGAGTTCTTCTGGTAGGCTCTAATCATAATGACCTTCGTGATTGACATGTTCAGGACTAAATATTGATGAAGCATTTCTTGCATCCATAATTCCAGCCAAGCTAGCGTGAATCTATTTAACCCACCCAAATGTTGCTCTATCGATACTGTCAGGGATTTGGGATTTTAGAGGGATTTGGTTTCAGAAATGAAAACAAAACTGTCGGATTTGGGATCCTTGAGGGATTTGGTATCAGAAAATAACACTAAGTTTGGGATAATTTCTAACTTGGGATGAATTCAAATAATCTGATAGTATAAGCTGACAATATTTGCTTTAACTTTAGAATGATCCAGGAAAGTTGGTCTTAGAGCAACACAAGGAAGGATTCATATTTTTTTTTTCCCTTTTTTTTTCTTGACATAATTTCAACCACTGGAAACACTCAAGTTTTGTTTAATAGCCTCTTTTTTGATTCACCGTTAAGATGTCTAAATGCCTTATTTATCTTGGCTGGCACAGGTTCCTTCTAGGCTACAGCAAACATTTTCCTCATGGAAGGCCAGGAAATTGAGATCACAGCCTTCTCCGTCATTCCACTATAGCCAGATGCCTCTGGAGGGGCATACTTCACCGTCTTCAGTAAGTTTTCCTCGTGTCGTTGACCAAAGGGCTCTGAGAGCAGCTCAGAAAACAGATTACCACAGCAAACCCATAAATGAGTCGCGCCTGAAATTCCGTTCAGTGCGCAAAGCTTCCGCAGAAATGCAAAGAAACTTGGGAAAAGGGAAAGCACCAAGGTTTAGTTGGTCATATGATCCTAGAAAGAGCCTGGATATATTATCCTTACACACCCCGGTATAGCTTCACATGCGATTATGTGTCTCTTCTATCTTTCCCGTTCTTACAAACTGAGTCAATTTTGGAGTACCTGCCAAATAAAATTTGAAATTGGAGTTAAGAATATATGTATAACACATATGTTGGTGCTACGGTCAACACGGATTTAGCCAGGCGAAATGCTGAGTAGTGATGGTTCAAGATCTTTTCTTCAAGAAGAGGCATGTCCGGAAAGACCACACAAACGTCAACGAGTGAGGGTTAAAGTTAATACTTTTTCGGTACAGGATCTGCTGCTGTACATCATTGTTGATGTAACATCTTAGGTGACAAAAAATTGTGAGTTTTTCTGTCGTTGCTAAGATGAAGTGACAATTTTCTCTCTGGCTGCATTTTCCTTCACAGCAGATGTGCTCTACAGTGTAAGATCCTCGTCCACTTTTCCTAAATATATGTAACACAATTGAAAAATCAACTAAAAGGTATATATTACTGGTATATATTTTCAAGCTTCACTAAAGATATATTTTTGAAATAAGCAAGAGATTTTTAATAGACTAACATAAATTATTGTTTTCAAAATTCCAATGACATTTTCATTTTCTTTTCATTCTAATTTGGCAGTTTTTTGTTCAATTTTCCTACCTACTATTGGAGTGAATGTGATCTATATTTTTATCTCATTTCATATCTATCATATATACTTGAATGATGCTAAGGAAAGTGAGTTCGTACTCACGTAGAAGTGTCATAGAGGATCCAGTTTGAGTCAGTTGTCAAATGTATAAAGTGGGACACAGTGAGGGTGGAGGATGGAGTAAGGGTAGAGAGTAAGGCTTTCTAGACAGGCCGTGAGGAATGACAGTGCTGTGAAGACGAGGCTAAGACGAACATGACCGACGATCGACAATCCAAGCTAGAGTGCAAGCCAATGTCCAATGTCACGGCTGATGTTATGTCAAATCTCACAGTCCAAATGTGTTCTCTCTCTAGAATTCAGTATTCAGTAGCTCTGGATTCGAGAGTGAGAAAGCAGCTTAGGCGTGCCTAGTGTCATGTAAGTCGTCCCAGGCAGAAATAGTTTATGTGGTAGCGAGCCTATCCCGCTGCTAAGGGTCCTCATGTTGGAGCACTGCGAGCGGAGCCCCCCCCCCCCCCTTCAGAATGCTACACATTTCAAAGAGCGGGTTGAAGCATGTTTCACGTTGGCAGGGGCGCATGGTTTGGTAAACAAGTCTGGTGCTCGAGGGCACGAGAGATGAGAGTGGCGCACGGGCGCGGTGCCAACGGCACGAGAAATGAGAGTTGTGTACGGGTGCGGTGGTGCCAAGGAAACGAGTTGTGGCAGTGGAGCACGGGCGCGATGCTAACAGCACGAGACATGAGAGTAGCGCACGGGTGCGGCGACGTCTGTCGCGAGAGAAAACCTGGTGCCATTCCTGGTGCCAGGGGCATATGTTATGAAAGTGGCGCATGGGCGCGGGCGACGGGCGTCACAAAGCCGGTGCGTGGGTGATGGCGGCCATCGTAGAGACTGAGCGCGGCCGCGAGTGACGGGTGTCACCGAGCCACCGCATAGGCGACAACGGGCGTCGCCGAGACGGCGTAACAACGATTGCCGCGTAGCCGGCGTGCAGGAGACGGGGGGCATTGCAGAGATGGCTCACAGGGCCTTGGAGGAGTGGAATTCTAATGGGGAAGACCAAGGGCCAACCCCAAGGGGAAGGCCGAGGCCGACCCTTATTGGCGAAGGCCAAGGCATGCCGGTGTCATTCATTTAGCGAAAAAATGGGTTCGGCGGATGAGGTGCGACGAGCGCGCTTCTGCAAATCGCACAAAAATTAAATTCTTTAGCGTAGAAGAAATGCAAAATTAGAAAATAGAAACTTTCTTTCAAATTTTATTTTTATTATATGAAAACTTTTTTCTTTTTTCTTCTTGAGGACTAATGGTAAGAGACATAATTATATAGCTTAGACTTAAATGAGATAAAGACACTGACCTTGAGTGTCGGGATAGGGGAATAACGTGTAACCCCTAGATAGGAATGCAGACAGACTACACTGATTCTATAACAAACTGACAAATGGCAGACTCTACTACGACTGTCATGAAAGAGGAACAGACACTCTCACAACTACCATGAAAGGAGACTCATATGGAGCCCTTAGGCGAGCATAAGAAAGACAAATAGACAAACACTATCCTGACTATCGTGAGAGGGGACTCCTAGGGAGCCCCTAAATGAAATGCATGTGGACACCACTGACCATGAAATAGACTGAAGGCAGATAGGTATTATCATGACTGTAGTGAGGAGGGACTCATAGCGAGCCTCTAGACCAAAGTGTAAGCAGGGTTGACTTTACATAACCCTAATGGAAGGTGGATCACAAGGGAAACCCTAAGGACATCTACAAAGAAGAACCTATGACGAAGATAATCTCCTTTCACAGTTTGAGAACATGTTTGAATTGAAAATCACTTTGCTTATCCAATATAATGAATTGACCATTCACTTCGAGGTGTATTCTCTTTATCATACATAATTATGTCATTTAGAATTTAAGGCAATAGATCCCACTCAGTTGATATGTCCATCTCTATGCAAAGAGGGAAGACCACTAAAGTATTTGATTCAAACTTTTTAATTCCTCATCACTGAATGCCATGCAACTTCACAGAATAATTTAATTCCTAACTTGAACACTTAGGTTTGAATCCTCAGGACTACCATGAAAAAGTTGGGCCCAAAAAGTTGGATAGTGAGGATGTATGACAGTGTATGAACTGTGAGGCTGATGTGTATGCTGTGGAACTATATTATATGTGAAGCTGATGGAGTCCGTGCCTAGGACTAGTTAACACATCAATGTATACGACTAGGCTGATCAAAAATACATGACTATCAAGTACGTGATAAAGCCATATGGTTTCTCATATAATCATTGAAGTAGTGGCAAATGTATCAAGCTATTGCAAGAATATGATAGGCTAGATAGGTCATGAAAATCAATGGATTGTCATCAGGCCACATGGAGGTGAACACATCAGGTTTGGATAAATCAGGAGTCGAAAGGTCATCCAACAAGCCAATATAAAGGTTAACATATCATGTCATGATTTAGCATGCTCAAAAAAGTGCATGCACCATTATCTTATTTTTATTCATTTGTAAATTTTTTCTCATTGTTTTTCAACTTCCTCAAAATGTAGGAGAATCTTTGTCTCTCTTGAACAAGCATAACCTCAAGGAGGACTTTATATGAGACACAATGTAGGCCAGGGTGTTGGTTAAGAAAGATATGGTAAATAAGCTCAAAAACCCAAATAGGAAACCAAAGCCCTTAGTGTGTGGCCATGGAGACCGAGCCTAGAAGGTGACTAAGTTGCCTATATATATATATATGAACTCAAGGGCCCTTTAGGGGTCCCACTTCACGCGAACACGTCGACACATTCAACGGTCAACTTTTCAACGCATCGAACCGATCAAAGTGCACATGCCCAAGTCACGTGCATTTTTCGCTCCGCACGCCTTGTGCACGACTTAGGCGCCGATTATTCATGTCAGCGTGACTCACAGAAGCATGTTTGTCACGTTGCGACCACCCTAACACCTTTTCACCGTAAACATCGACGGACGGCGCTGGCGACAGGGGTCGCGGAGATGGTGCCCAGGCGACGAGCGACGAGGGTAGCGGAGACAGCCCCCAGGCGAAGGGCAACGAGTGTTGCGGAGGCGGCACCCGGGCGACGAGCGACAAGGGTCGCGGAGACTGGCCCCTGGCGATGGGCAACGAGTGTTGCGGAGACGGCGCCCGGGCGATGGGCAGCGAGTGTTACAGAAGGAGCGCACGGCGCTGGTGACGGAGGTCACGGAGACTACGCCCGGGCGACGAGCGACGAGGGTCCAGGAGACAGCCTCCGGGCGATTGGCAACGAGTGTTGCGGAGGCTGGCCCGGGCGGCGAGCGACGAGGGTCGCAGAGACAGCCCCCGGGCGATGGGCAACGAGTGTTGTAGAGACGGCACCCGGGCGATGGGCAGCGAGTGTTACAGAAGGTGTGCACGGCGCTGGCGACGGGGGTTGAGGAGACGGTGCCCAGGTGACTAGCGACGAGGGTCGTGGAGACAACTCCCAGGCGATGGGCAACGAGTGTTGGGGAAGGTGTGCACGGCGCTGGCAACAAGGGTTCATGCAGAAGGTGCGCACGGCGCTGGTGACGGGGGTCCGCACAGAAGCTGTGCACGGCACTGGCGACAGGGGTCGCGAAGAGGACGTTCGAATGATGGGCGGGGTCGTGAAGAGGACGTCCGGATGACGGGCGACGAGGGTCGCAAAGACAGCCATCGGGCGACGAGGGTCGCGAAAAGGATGTTTGGATGATCGGCGACGAGGGTCGCAAAGATGGCACTCGGGCAACAGTCGACGAGTGTCGCGGAGGTGGTGCGGTAAGGGTGTGGTTAGGGGCGCAGGCTCGCAGTTGATGCAAGTGTAGCCAGAGTTGCGAGAAAATTTCTAAGTATGGAAAAAATGATGAATTGTGGAAGGGAGTTGCAACATGAAGGTTGGAGCGCGAGATGCACATCATGTCCTCGCGATTTTTTTTTGTTAGCATTGTGAACATGGGTAAGGGCCGAAGGTGTGTCGTTGTGGCGGTGGAGGCTGAATGCGGTGTTGCCTTGTGAAAATGGTGGGTGCGTTTGCTAGCGTTGTGAAAATGGTGAAAATGTATTTTTCAAACCAAAAAAAGCAGTGAAACTAAAACAAAAGGGGGGGGGGGTCGTGCAAAGTGGGTCCCCTAGTGGGCTCTGCTGGTCTGACCAGAATAGGGTATGAACACTTTTTTATGAAGCCTTCTAGAAGATGAACATTCTATCTGATCGGCTGTGCAAGATGGATACACCCCTCTACGGCTTCTCTAATGACCCTGTTGCAGTTGAAGGGATCATTGCGTTACCAGTCGCCATCGGCACCCCTCCGACTCAAGCCAAGTTGATGCTAGATTTTTGTGGTTGTTCGTGTTCCTTCAGCTTATAATGCCATACTCGGGAGAACAGCCTTGAACCAGTTAAAGGCAGTGGTGTCCACGTATCATCTGAAGATGAAGTTCCCTACGGAAAATGGAGTAGGGGAAGTCAAAGCGACCAGATAGTGGCCCGACAATGCTACATGCATCATGTCGAGCCAAAAATAAAGAAGCTTTTATCATCAAGGACCTCCGAGATGGCCAAAAAGAGAACCTTGGACGCTACTATCAGTAGCACCTTGCCCCAAAGAAAGATGCTCTTTTTTTTTAAGGGCGGGAGGCTTAGACTTTGCCCATTCTGAAGTAAGACTTGGGATTCTTTTTCAAATTCTTATAGTAGTATTCAGATAGTCAATTGTGAATAACAAGGACGACATTAGTCACCATTGTACTTTCAATGTTTTACCCAAGCAATGAAGTCTTTTTCTGAGCATAACTACGATGATTGCAAACTCTTGATCAAGCAGTGATCACGTAAACCTCTTCTTATTGTTTCTAAGTTCTCAAGAACTACTAAATATAGGCCAATCCAAGCAAAGCGCCTGAGCCCGTCGCGCGAATATGTCACCCGAGCAGTTTGCCCGAGCAGGGTGCTCGTCTATGGCTTTTTGCAGATTAACTTGGCTCCCAAAAGCCCAAATGCCTTTCTCATACACTCTTCCCAAGAAGAGGTGTACATAAGGTAAAACTCAAGTCCTATCTAGAACGGTTTAGCTATAGTTCTAACCCGTGAAACGGTAAAGTCCTTGTGGAAATTCATCACCCCACCATACTTTGCTAATTCAAAGCCTAGCCGAGCGGGAGTGCGAGGCTTCTTTGCCAACCCTTAGCTGACGATATGGGTTCGTGCCAAAGTAAAACACAATGCAAGATGTGAAGGGCACAAGCTCATAAACGCAGTTGCATAAAACACCCCCCCCCCAGGGGGCAGTGAAAATATCACCCAAGGTAATAGGGTAAGACAAAAGTCTCACCTAACACGGTTTAGCTTTAGTTCTAGCCCGAGAAATGACAAAACCTAGTGGGAGTTCATCGCCCGAGAAACCTGGCCGAGCGTGAGTACAAGGCTTCTTTGCCAGCCCTTAGCTGACAATAAGGGTTCGCGTCGAAGTAAAACCACGAAGGTTGCTCAAGATAAAATATCACCCAAGGTGATAGGGTAAGACACAAGTCTCACCTAACATGGTCTAGCTTTAGTTCAAGCCCGAGAAACGGCAAAACCAAGTGGGGGATCGTCGTCCCACCCCATTTTGTAAATTCAAAATACAGCCAAGCGTGAGTGCAAGGCTTCTTTGCCAACCCTTAGCTGACAATAAGGGTTCGCGCCAAAGTAAAACACAATGCAAGATGTGAAGGGCACAAGCTCATAAACGCAGTTGCATAAAACAGACCCCCCAGGGGGCAGTGAAAAGTCACTTAGGTGATAGAATGGTACACAAGTGTCACCTAAAACGGTCTAGCTTCGGTTCTAGCCCGTGAAACAACAAAGCCTTTGTGGGGGTTTAGTCGCCTTACCCTGTTTTGTTAATTCAAAACCTGACCGAGCAGGAGTGCGAGGCTTCTTCGCCAACCTTTAGCCTACGATGAGGGTTCGCGCTAAAGTAAAACATAATGCAAAATGTGGATAGCACAAGCTTAAAAACACAATTGCATAAGCACCCTCCCAAGGAGAGGTGAAAACACACAAGTCAAACCCCTCTAGGGGGCATCAAAATGCTTAGAAAAATGATGGCGATGGGATTCTATATTTTAAATTTTTTGAGAGCTTAAGTCTCTGATGTCTGCCCGAGCATGATGCCAGCTGAATATGTCACCGGATTAGATTGCCTCATTTGAATTCCCTTGTGGCCTCAAGAGCCCAAAGTTTAGCATCTACCCGGGGCAGGATGATGGTCGAGCTCATCACCCGAACAGCATGGCCCTGCAGAGTGTCCGAACACGATGTCATCTAAACAGAATGCCCGAGCAGAGCATCCGAGCAGGGTGCTTAAGCACCTTGAACCAGCACTTGGCATCCTAGAAGGATTCCCTAGTAGCTCATCTGAATAGATGCTCAAGAACCTTGCTCCCAAGCTCTGTGTCCGAGCAGAGCGTCCGAGCAGGGTGCTTAAGCACCTTGCACCAGCACTTGGCATCCTAGAAGGATTTCCGAGCAGCTTATCCGAATAGATGCTCAAGAACCTTGCTCCCAAGCTCTGTGTCCAAGCAGAGTGCCCGAGCAGAGCGTCTAAGCAGAATGCCCGAGCAGAGCGTCCGAGCATAATGCCTGAGCAGAGCATCCGAGCAGGGTGCTTAAGCACCTTGCACCAGCACTAGGCATCGTAGAAGGATTCCCGAGCAGCTCATCCGAATAGATGCTCAAGAACCTTGCTCCCAAGCTCTGTGTCTTAGCAGAGTGCCCGAGCAGAGCGTCAGAATAGAATGCCCAAGCAGAGCGTCCAGGCAGGGTGCTTAAGTACCTTGCTCCAGCACTTGGCATCCTAGAAGGATGCCCGAGCATGCGCGTCTGAATAGGTTTCCCAAGCAGCCTATGCGAGTCAAGTTTCTTTTTCAATCAAACCATACGTGTAGAGCTCCAGGGAGTTTGATTAAGGAAAGCTCTTGCATGGAAGTCAAAGACGTTTTCCTGAGTAGAGCTTGCATCCGAACTCTTTTGAAGAAAATATGATTTTCAATGGATAGAGCTCGAGAAAGCACTTAGAATAAAAAAAAATTCACCTCAAACGGAGGTGCAAGCAAGAAGTTGTGATCCTTTCAAAATTTGAACTGATAGTTGAAATAAGTTTTCTACTCAGAAATGCCAAAAGTGGTCAAGCAGCCCAACGGAAGGCCATGCCACATGCGTGCGCGTTGTCAGGAGTTCAAGACCTCCCAGCAGCGTCAGAAAAGTTCTATTTTGCAAGGAAACAGGCCATGACATAACTTCAAGTCCAAGCAGAGAAATTGGGCCGTCCGCGCAGTAGGTCCGCACAGCAAGCCCTGAGTCGAGCCTGCTTCCCGAGCAGCAAGCCAATAGGCCTTCCCACCATCAGGCCGAAGCCCGCACAGCATGACCGAACAGAGAAAAGAGAAGAATAAAATGGGCTTTCCAGTCTTCAAGCCCGAACAGACTTCCCGGACAGCAAGTCCGAGCCCGTTTCCCGAGCAGGCTTCCCGGACAACAAGTCCGAGCCCACTTCCCGAGCAGGCTTCCTGAACAAAGTTTATGGATTTTCCAAGTTTCCAAGTAAGTTTAAATATATTTGGTGCGCATAATCAATTACAGGTGGCCGACCAGTCCAGTGGTAATTCATGCGCCTTACATGCTCGTTATCAAGTGTTCGATTCTCCCTAGCTGAGCCTGGAAGCTCCTTTCTTTTTAGGCTTGGGACTTCAACAAAGGTGGGCCTCTCAGGCACAAGGCCCGTGTCCAAGGAAAGGCCGTCCGCGCAGCATGCCCGCACAGGCTTCCCGAACAGCTGGTCCGAGCCCACCTCCCGAGCAGCGGATCTAAGCAAGCTTCCCGGACAGCAAGTCCGAGCCTATTATCCGAGCAGGCTTCCCAAGAAGCCAGTCCGAGCCTGCTTCCCGAGCAGGCCTTGGTCCAAGCAGAAAATTCAAGGAAAAATTTGAAACATACCAGAAGAATTTCGAATAATTTCATACTGTTATTTATGCAACAAATAGCCAATTTCAAATAATTGGTTATTTTTGGTCTTTGGGCACTTTTTGGTCAGCAAAAAGATCGGAGAAAATATCATTTGTGCTTACAAGAGCGAGAAAAGGTCCGTGAAAATTTTGATGCGTGTCTCAAGACACTCGAAATACACTTTCTCAGCCAAACATTTTTGGCTAAAAAAGTGGGGGCATTATGATATAGTTGGAAATATCCACCTAACCAGTTATCGACACGTGGCAAGGTTGACTCGGGTCAACCTTATCTTGGATTCCAAGGTTATCGTGTCGGCAGAGTCCAGATTTTATAAGGATCCTAACGTAATCCCAATTAATTGGGGCTAAGGATTATCTGCATAGACATGTAAGTCAACCAGGACTCTTCAGTTGATGCCTATGTAAAGGAGACTACCCTCAGGTACGCTGAAAAGTTCACAAACAAGCACCCAGTGCATTTTCTGCTATTCAAAGCTCTACCCTAGTAGCGAGATTCTGACTTTAGCATCGGAGCATCCTCCACCGGAACATCCCCAGTGGTCACTCCGTGTTCTATTTTGCAGGTCCATTTCCCAGCCGTGGTTCTCGATGAATATTCTAGCAACAAGACCATCTTTATATCCGCTTATGTAATGTCAATGTTGAAGTTGTGTCCTCCCTTCGTGGCATTCTTCATTAGCTCAGTTATCACCTATTATAGCAAAAACAAGAACTATTGGATCCACACGTGTAGCAGAATGTAAGGGAGATGACAGGAGCCCAGATGTATCATCAAGAAGGCTGTGGACTAATTAGGTGTTATCTTACCTTACCATAGCTAAATAAAATTGTAACTCAAGTGGAACAATCAGTTTATACCTTATCTTACCTCTCCTGGATCATCAACTCTCCTCATTCAGACGATTTGAGATTCTAGCGCAGCTAGTTTTTCTTTCCGCCCCGAAACTGCGGGTTTCGATTTTCCATCCTCAGATTTGAATTGCAGTCAAAATTGGGACCCTTCTTCTTGTCCTCATTTTTCTCCATCCTCGTCTCATCCTCTTCTTCCTTCCTACCCTTCCTCTTGAGTTGGTCTATTTCTCAATTGTTCTGGAATAATGATCGCAAAACTTGTCTGTAAGTCTTTCTGTAATTCACTGATAATACAGATCAAGTCTGCCATCTAAGAAATTTTTTTAGGTCATTGGGGTTTGTATAAGATTCCCGGATGAGTCCCGATACCAACCATGTTTAGTCTTCACTGTATAGAAAAAAATTCAAAAAACTAATCGCACATACAACATAGATCAAGCTGGCTGACTCATACCCTTTGAGAAAGGGGATTTTGGCAAATGGTTTTGGACATAACATCGACCGTGACATTGGACCTCGACTTGGACCTTAACTCGGATTGTCGACTGCCGGCCTTGTTCGTCTCTACCTGTCTCCACAGCACTGCCACCCCTCACGACTTGTCTGGGAAGCCTTGCTCTCTGCCCTTACTCCGCCCTCACTATCTCTCACTCTACATACTTGAAAGCTAACTCGAACTGCAGCCTTTGTGACACCTCCACGTAGGTACGAACTCACTTTCCTTGGCATCACATGCCCTTTTCAACAATTAGGCCCTTGCAAGTCACCCCTAGATGTAAGCAGCAATTTTTCTCCAACACTGTTTGAACGAATCTGTTTGATCGAACCCTTGACCGAAAGGTTCAGGAGAAGGCAAATCATTGCGGTCATAAACTCTTAACTCTATTACACTTACAAGAATATTAAACTACAAACTGATAAAACCGGCTAAAAATAGAGTAGGCCAAGTAAACTCATATCTTTTAAGTTGCGAATATTTCCAAAACACACTCACAATTAAATAGTGCTTGTACATTGTGCAAAATTTAGCACAAAAAAGGATGTCCATTGTACTGTTTATTACCCTTGTTGTATGAAGCAGTTTTAATACCATGCATGGGATTTGCAGGATAGGATCTCTCGAATAACAAGGGCAATATTCGATTAAAAAATATGGTTTCTCTCCTCTAATCAGTTTTTGGAATAATTGAGCAAAAAACGAAAAGAAAATGCTCCCTCTCGTCAGCTGGTTGCCTGGTGGTTACGATTATTTCTTGCTATTTCGTCCCTGCTGCAATGAGGCATTGATAGGAACATGGTGTAAAAGGGAACAAAATCCTGCATCTCAGTTATTCCCTTTCATCTAAACGTCCAAACAGTTCTTCCCAGTGAGACCTAGCTTCTTCAGGTGTCCGAAGAGACCAAATATGAGGCGGTGTCACTTTCTCACGAGTTTCTAAAATTTCCTGCAACCACAAAATCAATTTTTCACTTCCAAAGTAATTTTCCATTTTTTGGGTACAATAATAACATCATCTGTATACATCACCTAAATATACTGAGAAAATGTGACAAGCACAGAACTGCATATATTGGAATATTTTCAAGAAGAAATCAAGAATCTAAATCGTGGCAAATCAAACGCTACGTCATACAGTCAATTACGTTAATTCGTAGAGATTATCATTTGTCTTTAATATCCTGCGAACAAAAATATAAGCAACGGTCAATGTCAGACTGCAAGAACAAGGAGACACTCATAAAACATGTCTTCCACATTTTTAATAATGTTCTTATAATGGGTGAATTTGATGACTAAAACACATTGTCCAATTGCAGTGAGTAACAACCTCCAGCTACCACCCTACAACTCTCTTTGCTCCTCATATGAACAACAATGGTAGCATTCAACGTGATAATAAGCTAATAACAAGGCTGCAATAAATGAAGCAAAGACTTCGACCGTAACAACAGTTGGCCCACTGCAATAGATAGCAGTGATGATGCCATTTGGTTAGAATTTTATGGTGGTAACGATCTGGTGATGATGTTTGCCGCTGCAATAAAGGCAAAACTTATTGCAAAACCAGAAGGATTTGCCAAATAACTTGTGAGCCCATTGTTGTGAGAGAGAGAGAGAGAGAGAGAGAGCAAGCGGTGACCTCGCACTTTCAATGGTGGTACTGCTTGTTGGTTTTATGGTGGCAAAAGTGGGAAGGGAAAGGTAGTGAATGATGGACCTATTATTTGGTCTTGTGTAAACCAAAGTACCCACACACACACGACGCGCACACACACACATATATGATTGTCTGCATTTGAGAGAGAGAGAGAGACAGAGACAGAGAGAGAGAGGGACGAGAGAGAGAGAGAGAGAGAGACGTAGAGACAGATTAGATTTAGCTTGTATTAGCATGAGTGAAGTCCTGACATTGCGCTGTGTGAAGCAACGCAGGAGACATAAATTGTGAGCTTTTCTGAACGGCCAAATTGAAGGTTTTGGTTTATAACACTTTGAGATTTCAAGGTTACAAGCAATACAACTTGAGAAATGTAAGGGTGCAGACAATAATAAATTGCGCCGTAATTCATCCCACATATCACTGATCAGTAGCACTACCACAGACAGATTAATTCGAAATGAAATCTCTCATAGTGGCCCAAATAACAACTAAGCAGCATGTCAATCCCCTAATTGGAAACCATCTACCTCCCCTGAACGTAAAATGAGTATCTGGAAATAAAGCAAAATTACTGCTCCATGATTCCACTAAGTGCAATAAGAAATTGCAAAGATATCCACAAAGTAAATAGCATAGATATCACACCTCCAGCTCAACGGCACTTTTTGTTTTAAGATTTAAACAATCAACAAGGGCATTCCACTTTTCAGAACAGTTGTCGAGTGTCCCAATCCGATAGTACTGCTGCATCTGATGAACCGGAGCTGTCAGAATATTCATGCACTATTCAGCGTCTCAAACCCGAAACTCCCGGCAGATGGCCAGTGGCCCAAAGAAACGAAAGAATTGATGCAAGAAAGATATCGACATATAAAAGAAAATGAATGTAACAATGTCTTCAAAGGCAAGCATAAGGAGTATAGAATAACAGGTCAAGACTCTATAAAAAGCATAGGGGCGACGTGTCTATACCCCAAAACAACCCACACACTAATTCTGTTATTATATAATTTGTGTTCTAATGTAATTCAGAAAAATCTAGAAGTCTATTAAGTATGTGCATCCGACTTATAAGATTCATGCTCGGGTTTAGGTTCATTATCCATTTTATGTTCATGTACTTAGCATTGATTACCATGCATCTAGAAGTGTCCTAAGAGTCCTATATAAGTAGAACCTTGGAAGAGATTTTTGAGTAAATTTCCTTGTATATCTTTCTCTCCAACAAATCAATATAAGACCAGAACTTTGCCCATATCAGACCAGTACCTTCCACTATTATCTAACAGTGATACCAGAGCCACTTTAGATCTCTATAATGGCTATGACTATGCCCTCACATGCACTATTCCAATAATCTCCAAGTCAGGTTTCCATCTTTGATGGTGAGCATTATGATTATTGGAGTAGTCATATGCAGACTTTCTTTCTTTCTCAAGAGATTTGGGAATTAGTTGAAGATGGCTATCAAGAACAAGAACAAGAACAAGCTTCATTGTCGGGGAATCAATTGAAGCATACAAGAATTCTAAGGAGCAGGCAAGGTCATTTGTATAAAGCTTAGTTGCAGGAAACTCCTAATATGATGACGTTTCTCTCTCGGAAACTCGCTTTTGCGATCCCAAGTTAGGAGCTCCATGGGATCTCGTCCCAAGCTAAGATGGGAACTCGATCCCGCTAGCTGGATAGAGATGCATGAAACAAGTGATAGAATACATGAAAATCAAGCTCTTTTCAACTCAATTCCTTGTTTCTCTCTTCCTTCAAGTCCTTAAAGTCTCCTTTTTTGTTGTTGCTATCTATGTAAACTATGCTAAGCAAATGATAATACTCTTTACGCATTTATTTATTCAAGCCGCTCCCAACCTCAGATTCTTCTTGGTGCTTACACTTCCCCGCCCCCGCCCCCGCTTTGTGTAACTAAGGTATAAAGCTCTAGACCTTGTGGAGAGATTTTGATAATTTGATGATGAAGGAAACTGAAAAGGTTCAAGAATTCTTTTCAAGGTTTGCGTAGATCAGATCAGATCAGGAGTTATGGCAATACGATTGAAGAGAAGAAGATTGTTGAAAAGATTCTTAAAAGCCTATCTCAAAGGTTTGAGCATGTTGTTACGGTTATTGAAGAATCTAGGGACCCATCTAGTCTTTCTAGACATGACTTGATGGGATCTCTACAAGCTCATGAGAAGAGGACAAGCAGATATTCGGAGCGGCCAATCAAGCAAGCCTTTCAGTCCAAAATGATTATGGCAGAATAGAAATATGGAGGGGAAGGAGAAATGAGGACCAGCAGCAGAGGAACTTTAGATCTCAGAGGGGAGGAAGATCAAACTCAAGTCGAGGCCATGGCAGAGGAAGATACAACCAGAATAGACCAAGGGATTACGATAAATCCTCCTCTCGATGTAACATTTGCAAGAAAAACGATCATGACATCAAAGATTATTGGTTTCGTGAGTGCACCAATTGCAAAAATGAAGATCATAAGTACATAGATTGTCCCAAGAAGAATGAGAATGAAGCCAACTACTCATAAAACAAAGATGGTGAACAACTCTTCTATACATGCAGCAGTACCCAAGAAGATGAAGGAGTGTGGTATGTTAACAGTGGGTGCAGGAACCACATGACCGGGATTAAGGAGAATTTTACTAGCTTGGATGACAGATTCAAGTCCAAAGTAAAGCTTGGTAATGCAAGTTTGTCAAAGTTGAAGGCAAAGGTGAGATTGCTGTTTGATGAGAATTGTTGCATGATCATCGACAAGAAAAATGACCAAGTGATTGCTACGATTAAGATGGCCCCAAACAAGGTGTTTCCATTGTCTATCTACAGAGCATGAGGAAGATCTCTCTCTCAATGCGGCTGAGAACATGGATGAGTCCATGTTGTGGCAATGTAGATATGGCCACTTAAATTATCCAAATTTGAAGGAACTTAATAAGAAAGACATGGTGATTAGACTGCCATCAATACAATCAAGCAATGGAGTGTGTGAAGGATGTGTTTATGGCAAGATGCACAAGCTGCCTTTTCCAACTTCAGCTTGAAGGGCAAGGTTTCCACTAGAACTTGTTCATGCTGATATTTGGGACCGACGAGAACACCTTCACTCAATAATAGAAGGTATTTTCTCCTATTTGTTGATGATTATACAAGGATGATGTGGGACCTAAGAAGCACAGACACGGGCGCAGGTGCGGATACAACACGGGTGCGGATACGACATCTTTGAAAATTTTAGGATACGGGTGCGGCGGGCATACGGCATATTTTATAAATATGTTTTTAACTATATAAACTTATTATTAAATTTGTAAACAATTTAAATCTTAATATGTGTTAGATATATGTGAAAAAACATAAATATTCCAACTAAAGTAGTGAGAGTTTGTTAAGTTTAATGGGTGGCTTCTTGAATTTTGAAGTTTTCAACTAAATATTAAAATTGTATAACTGAACACGTGTATGTGTACAACTGTCGTTTCTTTAAAGTATAGGGGCTGATTTAAGTAATAAGTTAATAAGTGGGTATAAAAATGAAGTAGCAAAAATCAAAAGTCAACCATTATCTAATAACTTCCAGCCACATCGATGTTATCGGAATACAAGGGTTTCTTCCCTTCCGGCCACAGCGCAGTGCCGCAGCACTGCACGCAGCAGCGCCGACAGCACTGCACGCTGCAGGGCCGACAGCACCGCACGCATAGCGCCAACAGCACCGCATGCCGCAGCGCCGCACTTGGTTCGCCGGTGAGATGTTCTCCTTCTTCTTCTCCTCCTCCTCCTCCTCCTCCTTCTCTCGGGTCTCCTCTCACCTCTCAGATTCCTTGCCAGTGGTCACCGGTGCTCGCAAATCTGCACGGTGGTCCAATATCACCGGTGGTCAAAGGTCGGATACGCACCGGAGCCGCGGTGCTTCACCCCAAGTGCCCTACCGCTGCTTCGTAGTGTGGGACTATTTTGCAACAGAAATCTGAAGCATTATTTCTCGAGTTCAAGGCTTGTATTGAACGAGAAAGTGGCCAGCAAATAAAATGCTTAAGAACAGATCGTGGTGGTGAATTCATTTAGCATTAATTACTATGCATCTAGATGTGTCCTAAGATTCCTATATAAGCGGAACCTCCGAAAAGGTTTTTGAGTAAAAAATTCATTGTTTATCTTTCTCTCCAACAAATCAATATACGACCAAAACTTTGCCTGTATCAGACCACTGCCTTCCACTATTATCTAACAACTTGTGCTCAAGGAATGCCAGTTAACAAATAACCTAAACATAAGAAGTGTTACAATATGAGGAGGGTCTTCACGTGAGCCTGTTTCAAAAGCTTGTCACTATACATGGTTAGGCAGAATCCTAAAAGACAGTTCATACAGTCTCCAATAAAATGCATGGTTACTTGTACTAACTAACTTAGTTGGGAATTGTCTACATGAATCCATATTCCACTCTCTCACTCCCCATAGTTATCTTCTATAATCCTATCTCAGTGATAATACGAGCATATGATCGCTCTACTCCTATGTCTCTTCACCCCATCAACTAGCCACAAGTCACCTTCTTGACCGGACCACCTAAAGGCCTACGTTAAATATGTACAAACTGTCTCAACGACACTCCCCAATTCCTGGCAAATCAGTGCCGCCCCCTTCTTCTTGCAAATAGCATACCCTTGCAGTCATTCATAGGCATACACATTTACTTACATTCATATTGCGGCTGGTGATCCGAACACTGTTGTTAGGTAGTGTTAGACACTTGTTCAGTGGTTTCCTTTATCGTTTGAATGTTTGAATATATCTTGGTCACCAAAAATATAAGCCTGATTCAGTTAAGTTCATAAGCCAACATGCTTCCACGATTAACTAAACCATATGGAAGAAAAGAAAAGGATGCTTGCCAGGAATAGTTGAAAGGTAGAACATACACTCTTCGTACTAGAGAAGTTCAACTGAAGTGTGCCCGGGAAGGGGGAGAGCAAGAGATGAGAGCTATGGGAGAGCAAGTCTTGTTCCGCTAGGATTCATAATAAGACCAATATGGTCGCTTCCTCATGACTATCAGGGGTACAAAGAGAAAAAGTTTCATAATCAGATACGTGTGTAGTGCTCTCTTCTCAGTTCTTATTCTCCTTAATACACAGTAGGCACAGGTTGATGCATGTGGAAACTCCAAGATGGCAAGACTATGGCCCCGTTTGACAAAATTTTTTTCCCTCTTTTTTTTTTCAGTTTTAAAAACTGAAAAAAAAAGAGCGTTTGGTAACCATTTTTTTTTCAATTTAAAAAACCAGTTTTTAAACTGCAGAGTAAAAAAAAAAACTCCAAAAACTGGTTTTTTTTTTCACTTTTGGTTTTTTTTTTTCGACCACCACCACCACCCTCCCACCGCCGGCAGCCACCTCAGGCGACCACCGCCGGAGACTGCCGGCCGCCGGCAGCCACCTCCGGCCGCCGGCGACCACCGCCGCCGACAACCACCTCCGGCCGCCGGCGACCTCCGGCCGCCGGCGACTGCCGGCGACCACCGGCAGCCACCTCCGGCCGCCGGCAGCCACCGCCGGAGACTGTCGGCAGCCACCTCCGGCCGCCGGCGACCACCGCCGGAGACTGCCGGCAGCCACCTCCGGCCGCCGGCGACCACCGCCGGAGACGGCCGGCAGCCACCTCCGGCCGCCGGCCACCACCGCCGGTGACTGCCGGCAGCCACCTCCGGCCGCCGGCCACCACCGCCGGAGACTGCCGGCAGCTACCTCCGGCCGCCGGCCACCACCGCCGGTGACTGCCGGCAGCCACCTCCGGCCGTCGGCCACCACCACCACCACCGTCGACCACCGCTACGCCCCACCACCGCCACCGCAAACCACCAAAAAAAAAAAGTCAAAATAAAAAGGGTTACCAAACACCAAAAAAAAAAACCTCAAAAAAAAAAGGGGTTATCAAACACCCACTTGTTTTTATAAAAAAAAAAAATTAAGCTGCTCTTTAAAAAACTGCTCTTTAAAAACTGAAAACCAATAAAAAATTTTGTCAAACGAAGCCTATATATATGGACCTCAAGTACATACTTGACACAGTGTAGAGGTCAACCCATGTAGTACTATCGGCCCACAAAAAGAACTATGCAGTATAATGTGTCAGCAAAATTCCTGCCTATGTGGTGAAATTCTCATCTTTCTTCTTTTTTCTTTTTGCCATTTATTTATTTCTTATTCTTTTTTTTTTGTTTTTGGATAACCATGTTTCAATAATTGAAAGATGAAATGAGTACAAGGAAGGTGCAAACCCAGACAGATGTCCTGGAAAATGGCCTACATGGCCTTCAAGGAAAGCAACATAATCATGGTATCATCTCTGTTTTGGTATGCTGAACTAAGAGATGACAATGATGAGATGCAAAATAACATACTCAGATCCAAAGCACCCGCAAAAGAGTGCCAGAGACAACATTGAACAGCAGCTTTGGCAGCTACGGTGAAGACTGAAGGGGGACCTCCCAAGGCAAGATCTTGACAATCCAAAACTGAGAGTTGAGGAGTTATCTCCTACCGACAGGTTCACCAGATCTTTTATATGATTATTAAGGTCTAAATATGCATCATATCTTCTAGGTCTTTGATACCCCCGCCTTTCCATTGGATTATTTTCTTTCTTTTTGCATACTCCTAGGTCAAATCTAGTACCAAGTAAACACTGAATTGAGCTCAGCTAACAATCATAGAGTTGATAACTACTGTTTGAAAAGTCAGGTTAGGATAAAATCAACGGATAAAAGTCAACATTGACCAATACCAAATCTATCCTATTAATTCACCCAAAAAAAAAGTCAAAGGTGAAATTCCAACGGGAATTAGCTTGATGTGCGTAGCACGGGAATTATACTCTGTCCAAACTCCTGAATTTATTCACTGGAGCATAAACAAGGGGAACCCGGAGCCCGCTTTTGAGTGCAAAATATAATACAATGTAAATGAGAAATGAGTATGAAACAAGTAAAAAATTACAGAACGCAAAAGCCCTAACTAGTTACACTTATCATATGAAAGAGATTTGAGTTTTAATTATCGATGTGAAAGCACAAAATTAGACCTAAGCATTTCTTGTGTAAAGCTAACCAACTGTGTGATGGAGAGGGAGAGGTACAGGCGACGTACAGTAGCAAAACCAGAGAGCATCGAAGCAGGTGGTGCACGACAATCGCCGCCGCAGAACGACGCCGCCTTCCTCTCTACTCATTCTACTCCCTCTTTCTTAAAACTGAAAGGAAGAAATGTTAATATCCATTGCTTAAGAAAAGTGTCCTTTCGGCGAAACCTGATTACGGGAGTTTTTCGCTAGGGGAATTTGCATAAAGGACCCTCATGATTTAAACGAATTGTAAAAATACACTTGGTTGTTATGTTCCAGTATTGGGAAAAATATTCAAATAGATAGATTAATTCGTGAAAATGGATATAATATCCTTCCTTTCTTTTTCTTATACACTCTGTCCAGCCCTAACCCTAGCCACCACCCTCAACGGCCCAGTCCCATGCAGCACCACCATTTCCATCTTGACAACCCAACCTCACCCAACACCACCACTCATTTTAACCCAAACTTCGCCTGTCGAACACCACAGTTAGGGGTGAGCACCAAACCATTCAAACCGATCTGAACCGCTCAAACCGAACCAATCCAATCCGAACCGTCCAAAGATCTCAACTGTTTGGTTTCACATTTTTCAAACCGACCTTGGTTCGGTTTGGTTCACGGTTCACATTTTTGAAACCGATTCTAAACTAAACGGAACCGATCTATGATATGTTAATGTATTTTTAGTAACATTCTATTGATAATTACACATATAAGGTACTAAGCAACTCTAAATAAACAAATATTGAAAGTTAAAAGAAACGAAAATATTAACAACACTTTGAACACAAAAAATTTGTGACTAATATCTAGTTTATATTTACTCATTCTTTCTCATTCATTAATGAGAACTTATATATCGAATGAAACAAGATTACATGCAATTTAGAAAAAACTATAACTTCAATTAGTAGTGTGTAAAGGAACAACGTCTTTAAGTGGGCAAACCGATTCAAACTAACTAAGCCGAACCGTTTAAACCAACTAAACCAACCCGTCCAAATCGATGGTGTTTGGTTTGATTCGGTTTTACAATTTTCAAACCGAGGGATAACGGTTCGGTTTACGGTTTGACCCCCAAACCGAACCAAACCGAACCATGCTCACCCCTAACCACAGTCACTTCCACCACCGACCTAGCCCCGTCTACCACCACTAGTCACTTTCACCTCCAACACTCACGCCCATTACCAACCCACCTTTGTCCACGACCACCTCTCACTTTCAACACCAATCCATACGTCCACCACAATTACTCACGTCCACCATGCCCAGATTTGTTAGATTAGTGTAATGGCAAGTTCAGTAACTGCAAATCTGTGCTATGGCCAGATCTGGTTTGATGGGGTCAAAAAAAATCTAGAAGTTACTCGTTGATTTTGATCAAATGTTAGGGTTTGGGACAATGATGATGGTGGAGCACAGACTTGTAAAGGATAAATTAGAATTGTCTCTTCCTTCTTACGTTTTTTAACTAATGCAACACAATTAGCACCACAAGGGGCATTTCAAAAAATAGAACCGAAAGTATTCTTTTCCATCTGACCGAATCACAAGGTGTCTGTAAAAGAATTATTCTCTTTTAATGCAAAAAAAAAAATAAAAATTAAAGAACAGGTACGGCAGGTCTGGGCAGCCACTCTAAGCCGCCAGACCCATTTCGAGTGATAGATAGTGAGATTCTGAGAGAGAGACAAGGAAGAGATCAAGGAGTTTTATTCGGCGATCGGGATTTCTATTTTTCCGGTGAGTCTCCTAACTCTTGTTCTGTATATTATTTAACGGTTTAAGGGACAGCCATGGGTTAACATCAATAGAGGAGAGATCCAACGAGAGAGCGAATTGGATAAATATGTTTGTGAAATACTGTATGTGTGCATTTGTATATATGTGTGTATGGTGTAGACGTGTATGTGGGTATTGTGTATAGGGTGGATGAAATGAGAGTGTGAAATGGTGTATGTCGTGAAGGGTATACGCGTGTGGATGTGTGCTTAGCGTATATTTACAGGTCGTACGTGAAGGGATAAGGAAGACCGGGTTTTTGCCGTGAAGGTAGGCAACCATGACCGTCGTGAAGAAGTGAGGACGATGTGTGTTTATGTGTGCGTAAGGGTGTAAACAAATAAGAAAAGAAGGGCTGCTGTGGCTTGTGCAGGTGGGGGTGCTAGGCAAGAAAGCAGTTACTGCCTCACGGCAGTAGCTGTGATGCCTTCTACGTATTTGAGGCTGCCGTAGTGGGTGTGCTTGTGTGTGGTAAGAATGTGAGATAGAGGTCATGAGCTACTAGTTTAGATCTCTAGAGAGAGATCATAGGTATTGTTCTTATTTTTAAGTTCTTGAAAGTGAGCAGGTTTTCTGTAATCTTAAAAGGTTGACTGTGAAAGGTTAATAGATGACAGGAGGACTGCCCATTCTTTGTGATTGCTGTGAGTAAGAGTTGTGTGTGAAGTAGCACTGTGTGGGCTGTGTTCATGGAACCAGTTTGTGGGTTTTGTGTGGGTGTGTCTTGCATGTGCCGTGTGTGTATGCCGCGGAGATTTACGGTTGCCGCAAGGGCTGCCGCAGGGCAGTATATGGGGGAGTGTTTGTGTGTGACTTAATGCGTGAACTTGTGTGTTTGGGGTGAGTGAGGGGCTGCATCGCAGCCATGGTCAAGGGTACTGTCGCAAGGCAGTGTACCCATGTGTTTATGCGTGTGTGTTTATGTGTGTGTTGTGTGTGCAATCGTGAGTGAGGTGTGTTGTATGTGTGAGTGTAGTGAAATGGAAAGGAAGAAAGGCTGCTAAGCAGCCGTGTGGTGAATGTAGTGTGTGTGCTTGTGGTGATTTTCAGGTGTATAAACTATGTGTGTGTGTGAGGAAGTGAGGGACCGAGTTTCAGCCGTGAGGGGTGTGGGTTGTGTGCCTTCTGCATGCTTGTATGTGTGTGTTTGCATGTCCTCCGTCTGTGTTATGCATGTGTGTCCTGTGTGAGTGTGATATTGTGTACGTGAATGGGTGCATGGATGTGAGAGGAGATGTGTGTGTAGTTCTGTTTTGTGTGTGCATACAGGTGAGGTGCGAAGGCTGTGTGCAGACAGGTGCATAAGTGGGTTTATAGGAAAGAAAAGTGTCGTGGCAGCACTGCTAGTGTGCTGTTTCGAAACTCATGTGTTTGTTAAAGTGAGTAAAGTGGGTATAAATGGTGTGTGTGAGTGTGTGTAAATGTACACTGTGTATAGTGTACGTGAGTGAGTTAGGAAGAAGGTTCTGTACATGAGATTAATTCTGGGAAGGAGCTGGGCACATAGGAAAAGAAGAAAAAGAAGAAAAGTACGGGAACGGGTAAATTTGGGTTAGCGTTAGATCGACATATGCATATGATAACGCACGCTTATCATTAACATGTGAAAATTTATAGTATAATACGTTAGAACATATTAGAATTATTGGCAAAATTTTATAAATTTATAAGATTGTATGAATTTTTAGTACTTTCTGTAATTTCAGATTTGAAACATTCTTTTGGAGCCTTTAAACCCTGAAAATGGTCAAGAAAAAATTACAGTAATGTCTTTATGGTATATATAAGACTCAGTTTGAATTTAATAATTTTTGGAGTTGATTTGCTATGATTTCCATATCGCATTGATTTTAGCAAAACGAAACATTTAAAAATAGTTTTTATGTTTTTTAAATTCTGATTTTAATTTCTATAATTTTATACATATTTGAAAGCTATTACAAAAATTATGGGACTTTATTTTCAGCTAGAAGCAATTTTGGCAATTTATGGATTTTTTTTTGCATTTAAAGAAATTATTTTAATTTGAAAATATTCAAAAATTCAAAAAATTCATATTTTGACTTTTATTAATGATTTAAGCCATAAAAGTGTTTTAGAGTTAATTATATAAATTTTGGAGTGCCAGTACACGTTAAGGAGTGTATATGATTTTCGGTCAGGTTGGCCGTGTGCGGAAACCGTTTTGAGTGCGCGATTTCGGAGAAAGTCAGTACGCAGTGGGTAGTTGATGTTAGGGTTTATAGTGTATTTTACATAAATCATGTTCTAACAAATAAATTGTCAATCTAGGTTTATTCAGAAAATATTGATCGAGGTTGGTAGCATCACTTAGCTTAGACCGAGGTAAGGAATTCTGTCCGAACTCTATTTCGTTACTCTGTTTTCAAATGCTTATAGAACAGTCTTACAAACTACATTGATTCGATTTTATGTTTGATATAAAAGATATTTTTGAAACTATCCATGAAACTCAAAATTGAGCCTTATAGCGATCGTTTGGAATTCTGTTTCATCTCATCTTGGAATCCATTGTTCATTTGATATGATTATTGATTGCTCATCGTAAAGCATTTTTGAATTCTATTTATTACTTCTCAATGTTGACATGAGTTAGTAACTTGGGAGCCATAAGGATGGTCTGTATTGTTGGCGTTATAAGGATGGTCTGTTCGATGGGTTTAACTAGTACCTAGATGGACTAGTCAGTGTACATATGCATATGTAAAGCGATCGAGCACTGCCGGGGTGGCTTTGCTTCTGTACTGCTCATGTTCAATGTTTCATGTTTATGTTTTATTTCACTTGAAATGTTTTGAATATTATCCATTCATGCTTTATTATGCCCGACGTGTTTCAAATGACTATTATTTAAGGGATTGAGTTAAATACTCATCCCTATATTTATATCGTATTGTAGTGATTTCATCGAAAGCAAAACCTCTCAAAAAGATGTTATTGGACTTCAATGTAAAATCGTTCATTTTGTTCATCTTTGTCTAAATGATGTATTTCAAAGAAAATACTCTTTAAAAAGTTTTATATGAAAACTTGTCCGAATCGTTTTACTGTTTTTAAATCTTTGATCGACCTTACTGAGCTCTCGAAAGCTCACTCCCCTTTGACTTCATTTTCGCAGGTGATAGCCAGCAGTAGGTTACCTGAATAGGGATTAGAGCCGAGCAAGCGAAAGCGAAGGAATTAGATTTTTGGTATTCATCATTAGAACCCCTGCGTGGGTAAATACTATTGTTTAAATTTTCTTAGACTTAGACTTGGTATTTCAATTTTGACAGTGGATTGAGAGCATAGTTTGATTGACGGATAGTTGTTCTGACAGCTTGTTGCATTATTTATTGAGGTTAAGGACATTATTGTCTTAGTGTTATCGATTGATCGATTGTCTAATGTTCCAAAAAATTATGGGATGTTATAGTTGGTATCAGAGCTTAGGTATTATGATTCTGTAGACTCGAACCTAGGTGTGAACAAATGATCAGAACATAGGTTATATGATTCTATAGACTTTAGTGACAAGTGCGGAAAAGCCTAAGTTTCGACAATAGGGTTAGGGAAAACTTTAGTGACTTAGTTGAACCTTAGTATCGGCTAGATATTAGGGTGCATAGTGGATGCATCATTTGACTTGAATCATTGATGTGTGAGTGCTTATAGGAATTGGCTAATTTTTTAGGTTGAGTAGTGGTATCCCATTGGTTGGATTTTAAAACCCTAGGTGATAATCAGAATCATACAGTATAGCAAAATTTTCGAAGCAACTATTGATATTTTGACTCATATTTTGGAGGTTGTGTGTAAGATTCGATAACACCTTCTTTGGGAGTTACGAAGTTAAAGCGCAGTGTTTGGACATTGACAATGTTGTCAAATTTCGAGGACGAAATTTTTATAAGTGGGAGAGAATATAACACCCCAAAAACTTGAGGCTAGTTTTACGCTAGAAATCCTGCTTAATTTTTTTTGGGTCTTTATCGATGAATTGGTGAGCATTAAATTTTGTTGTCTTAAGCAATAATGTCTAGAAAATGTAATGAAGTTGTGATTTAACGATAGTAGCTATATGAAAACCTATTTAGACCTTTAGTGATGATTAGTGTGATAAAAAATTTAACGGCTATCTTTGACGACAAAATTTTGAAATCCGTAAGTTATAAATTAAAGATAGCAAATACAAAATGACATTGATTGAGGTTTTAGTGGCAATTAGCGAAACAATACTTTATGAACTTTTGGCGATGAGGGTGTATTTTCAAATTTTTGAATAGTTTTGGGGTAAGACTGACTAATCGTCCAGTTATCCAAGAAAGGAAACCTACCAGTTGGTCCGTGAGGTTAGGGTTGTTTCTAGGGATTTTTTGGGAATTTTTCTAAAGTGTAAGGTTCTGACTAACCATCTGGTCATGATGGACAAACCGTTGGTCAGTAGGGTTCGAGTTTGTTTCTGGGAACTTTCTGGAAAATTTCTTAGAGGGTATGGTTCTAACTAACCGTCTGGTCATGCTGATAGATAAACCAGCCAGTTGATCAGTGGGGCAGATTGGGGTATAAACTAGCCAATTTTGAATCTTTTTTAATAATGCACTTATTGACTAGATGTCCGGTTGGGAGTGCAATTGATCGACCGATTAGTTAGAGTCTGCCACTTTTTGCAAAATTACAACTTCAGCTTACCGAATGTTGATTGGTCTCCCTGCCAACATCCCATAGGCCAATACATGTATTCTCTCAATAAAAGGCAGAACAATGAATGATTTGGGTGTGTACTTTCTTTCTCAAAGTCGGTGTAAAGGTCGCTCCTATCGCCTTCATCATGAGGTGAAGGAAAAAGGCAGCCCAAATGGTGAACTACCCCAATGGAGGAAGAGTAAGTAAACATCGTCAGGAACAATCTACTTCATATATAGCATGACTATATCTTTGGTCATTACCACACGTCGTTCAAGGCACTTATGGGAACCCTCATATATATAGCC
This sequence comes from Escallonia herrerae, assembly GCA_033070095.1. Taxonomy (NCBI): domain Eukaryota; kingdom Viridiplantae; phylum Streptophyta; class Magnoliopsida; order Escalloniales; family Escalloniaceae; genus Escallonia; species Escallonia herrerae. Next base: position 98,414 of record JAVXUP010001904.1, on the reverse strand, counting down.
CTACACTAGTAGTAATAGTAGAAGGATATGATGTACATGCATTTTGCCCCAATCATCAAGGGAAGGGACACTCTTCGGAGAGATGCATAACGCTTCAACAAGCCATACAAGACGTTATTGAAAAGGGTGAAGACTCCTTTCCCGTGAAGCCTAATGTCTGAAAAGAACCCTTGCCTCTTTACAGTGTTAACTGCATTGATGATAGCCAACCAGTCATGGATCTGATCGTCTTTATTCTTCTAACTAGCCAGCCAGTTTAGAAGTCAATTTCAGTGTATGATTCTCTGCCATGGTTTTATGATGTGATTATATGGGAAGAGTTGATGGAAGGCAAGGCCTTCACTGTCAAGGAAGATATAATGAAGAAATTAGTTTCATGCTCTGACCTAATGCCGAGGTGTCCCACCTAACCCGATCAGGCTGAGTGTACCAAGTTGCACCCCATCCAACCATATCTGACCCGTTTTTTACCAAGACCCTCTTTATGACGAAGTCATAAACAGCTGAAGAAAACTCGAGCAAACATTTCCTTACAGGGATTTTTATTATCTCATACTCTCATCAAAAAGCCCTCACCAAACTACTTAGCAAAGCCCAGATACCGATTCAAACTCAGTCCAAAGAGTAGTCTCAAGTGTTAGGGGTTGTACATTACAAAATTTTCCTCATACTTTTTGAGTTAGATTTACCCAAATCAAGATTGAGCCACAATGACCCCCTCTATATCACCATGGCGGGCGTGTAATAAGAGGGTTCCCTTAATCCTCATAGATAATGATTCTGCCTTGAATGTTTCCCCTTACGCACTGTTCAAGCTCTTAGCATTGACCCCTTGGAGTTCATCCCTTTCAACTAAGTCATCCGAGCCTACAAAAATACCATAAGGAAGTGATTGTGACATTTAAACTCTCGATGATTGTGGGAACCGTTAGTTTTGATGTTGAGTTCTAAGTTTTGGATATACATATCATGTTTCATCTCTTGTTGGAAAGACCATGGATACACTCTCTAGGTGCGATCCCTCTACATTACACCAGAAGGTTAAATTTGTATTGGACAAAGCCGTCCACACCATCATGGGAGATTGGAAGTTACCTCAGATCAGACATGTAGAAAAAGAAAAGTATAGTCATCGGGTGCCGCATTACTCGTTAGATTTTCTGCTCAGTGGATTCAGAATGGATAGCCGGGTTCAGTGTTTTGAATATGAGGAAGTTTGTCACGGTTAAAACTTCCTCACCTTTACCCCTTACAGCAGTACGACCATGCTCCCTATGTTGAGGAAGTTTTACTACTTCCCTAGAAAATGCTTAGGCCAGCATTGTCAAAAAATTCCTAGCTTTCCAGAATGTTGAAAACAAGAAGGATCAGTTTGGCATAGGATATAAGTGAACCAAAAAGGGAAAAAAGGAGGCCATGAGAAAGATTGCATAGGCCAAAAAGGACAGCAGAAGCGGGTAGCAAACGAATGTCAAAGGCATGACCAAGGTCTCTATCATGAATTGATGCTTTGTCAAAGAAAGAGAGAGTGGACCCTTCTATAGATTTTTGGAGCCTGTCTATAATGTTGAAACAGGAAAGCTGATCAAAGGATGGGAGATATTCTATGATTATGAGTGGGTTAAAGATGAGGAACTGCTAGTCCCAACCAAGCCAAGTACCAAAAAAATATCAAATTGGATGGATTTGATAGAACCAGAGGTGATGGCAGCATGCTTCACCAATATGCATATCCTAGTGCTTATCTGTGAGGTGAACGACCAGATCATGAACCCATATAAGCTTAATCACTCCAGCACAGGGCGATGGGTAGAAATTGGATGATCGAGTACAGACAACTGACTGTGTAGGAGATTATAGAAGTCATGTTGCTAAAGATGCTCTGGAACTGGAAGACTTGGATGCTTACGTCACCTTAGAAAATTTGAATTTGCTCACTTATTACGTTTTTCCAGACTGTTTCGTCGATAATATGATGATTGATTATGATTATCCCTTGCTTGCTAATATAGGTCATGATGAATTAATCAATAAAGTTAATGACGAGTCATAACTAATGGACCTAAAAGAGAAAAAAATATTTAAAGGAAATGATAAAAGAAATTAAAAACCTAAGTCGGTGGCTAAAGAAACAGTCAAAGTCAACATAGGGACACTCAAAAATATGAAAGAAATTAAAATAAAGGCTAGCGTAGATGAAGGGGGAGAGAGAGAGATCATAATACTCCTTAGGGAACTTATCGATGTATTTGCTTGGTCATATGGTGACATGCCCGGTATAGACCCGTCGATTGATTATGGAACACAACTTACCTACCCTGCCCGAAGCCAAAATTTGTCAAGCAGAATCTCCCTAAGTTAAGGCCGAAATGGTCCCTCAAGGTTAAGGAGGAGGTCAAGAAGTTGATCCATATTGGATTCATCAGAATGATTGAGTTCCCTACCTGGCTAGCCAATATCTTACCCATTCCCAAGCCTTCTGGTTAAGGCAGGACGTGTATTAACTACAGAGACCTTAATCGAGCTTCCTCTAAAGATGAATAACCCTTACCATCATAGACATGATCATAGGCAACACACCAAGCATGAGTTGGTATCTCTTTGTAGATTGTTTTGCGGGATATAACCAGATAAAGGTGAAAGAAATTAAAATAAGGGCTAGCATAGATGAAGGGGGAGAGAGAAGATATCACAATACTCCTTAGGGAACTTATCGATGTATTTGCTTGGTCATATAGTGACATGTCTGGTATAGATCTGTTGATCCATTATGGAACACAACTTACCTACCCTGCTCGAAGCCAAAATTGTCAAGCAAAATCTCCTTAAGTTAAGGCCAAAATGGTCCCTTAAGGTTAAGGAAGAGGTCAAAAAGTTGAACCATATTGGATTCATCAGAGTGATTGAGTTCCTTACCTGGCTAGCCAATATCTTACCCATTCCCAAGCCTTCTGGTTAAAGCAGGACGTGTATTAACTACAGAGACCTTAATCGAGCTTCCTCTAAAGATGACTAACCCTTACCATCATAGACATGATAATAGGCAACACACCAAGCATGAGTTTGTATCTCTTTGTAGATTGTTTTGCCGTATATAACCAGATAAAGGTGGCTCCTAAAGACCAGGAGAAAACAGCTTTCACCACCCCTTGGGGTACCTTTAGAACACGTAATGCTTTTTGGCTTGAAGAATGCCGGGGTTACACATTAGCGAGCCGTTACCACCTTGTTCCATGATATTAATCATAAGGAGGTAGAAGTGTTTGTAGATGATATGATTATCAAGTAAAGAAAATGGGAGTCATTGCACATTGCTAAGAATTTATTTGAAAGGTTGAGGCAGTAAAATGTGAGGTTAAACCCACAAAAGTGTGTGTTCGGTGTTACAGTACGGAAATTTCTAAGTTTCATGGTGAGCAAAAGAAAAATAAAGGTGGACCCTGCCAAAATCAAAGGCATCGTTGAGATGCCTGTACCGAAGACTGAGAAGGAGTTCTGAGGGTTTTTAGGTAGAATCCAGTACATTAGCTTATTCATATCCCAGCTAAACATGATATATGAACCCGTATTCAAACTATTGAAAAAGGATTCGACCAAACAATGGGATCCATTGTGCCAAGAAGCTTCAACAAGATCAAACAGTACCCTAGTAACCCCAGTCCTAAGCCCTTCGATACCTAGTAGTCCCTTATTGTTATACCTAACTGTAACTGATACTGCAGCTAAAGCAATGTTAGCCCAGCACTTGAAGAATTCTCTGGTTGAGAGAACCATTTATTATGTCAGTAAGAAGCTGACCCAAGGAGAAGTGAATTACTCAGCTTTAGAAAAGACATGTGCATCTCTAGTTTGGGTAATACAGAGATTGAGTCATTATGTTATGGCTTACCCTATCAGACTGTTGGCTAGAATGGGTCCCATGAAATACCTATTTGAGAAATCAGTGTTGTCCAACTTCACTGCCAAATGCCTTTTACTAAAGTCCGAATGTGATATCACATACGTCACCTAAAAAGCCAGTCAAGAGGAAGGACGAGGCCGAGTTGTTAGCCGATTGTCTAATAGATGATACCAACAAATAAGAGGCAGTATTTTCGGAGGAATGAGTGTGTGTTGTGGACTCAAAATGAGATGTCAATTGTACTTCAATGGAGCAGCGAATAACAACAGATTGATATTAGAGATATTGTTAATCTCACCAGATGAAGCTCATTCACACATAGCAATCCAGCTGATTTTTACGATACTAACAACACTGCCAAATACAAAGCTTGTATCATTGGTTTAGGGATGGCCCTCGAAAGATTACATTATATGGAGACTCAACACTAATCATATGTAATACCCTAATTTAATCTAACCAAAGAATAAGATTAATTGAGGGTTTTATTTTTATTAATAGGATTATTGTATCGATAACCGTGTAACTAGAATAAAATGAGGGGCCAATTTGGCTTTGGGGTCAAAGTGCAATTTAGTCAAGCCATTCACTGTAGTGAGAAGCAAAAAAAAATTGATTTTGCTATATATAAATTGAGAAGTGAAGTAGATCAGTGGTAGAAGATGCTCGAAGGGAGTTGTACTCGTCAAAAGTTAGATGATATGACCTAGAAATAATTTAAAGAGTTGTTTTTCAATCGGTACTCCTCGACAAGCTACCGTGAACAAATGTTAAGGGAATTTGCAAATGTAATGCACGCGGATCACGAATCGGGCGATAAATTTGAGATGAGGTTTTTGTTTCTCGCTAGATTTGCGGGAAGAATAAAGCTGACAGATGCCAGAAGTTTGAATGGGGGCTTAGGCCTAGTTTTAGAAGGATGGGGTGATCTCTGTTAGGTTAACGAGCTACATGGAATGTGTCGATTTAGCACGTGCGTTAAGGCAATCTAATTATGATCATAAGAGAAGGATTGAACAGGGGCCGAGTGATAACAAGAGGGATAAATAAGAGTTTACCTAAAACAAGTTTGCGGGAGCCAACGGGCGACAATGATTTGTGCAGTCATCCCAACAGGTAGCCTAAGGGTCGAGAATGAGGGGCAGAATCAAGCGTTTAGGCCTGCTTTTACTCGGGGGAATAGATCCGAGAAGAATTTTTTGAGTCGATTAGGATAGAGCATGGGTTTTAGAGGGGAGCAGAGTGCAAGCGCCCGACTTGTTCAGAACACTCAATTTGGACCACCTTACAATTTTGGAGTTCGACCTAGCCAGAGGGGTAGTCAGGGTAGTGGGTTAGCTTTTTCAGCTATATGTAATACATGCAGAAGAGTTCATAGTGGTAGGCTGTGCTACAAGGTTACTAGCGGGTGGTTTCAATGTGGCAGTGAGGAGCATCGGTTTCGGGACTGTCCAGTGGCTAGGGGGAGCCAGACAGCTTTTTGTCCTGCGCAGGCAACGAGTACAATGACAAGTAATGTCCCTTGGCCAGGAAGGGGATAGGGTTAGCAGGGCTTGACCCAACAGGCTCAGGCTCAGCAGGGACAAAAAGACCCTAACGGCAACCTGTCTTTATTCCATGTCAGCTAATGATGTTGCAGCATCTAACGACGTGGTGTTAGTTACACTTCCAATAAACTCTTTAGATGCCCATATATGTTTTATTCTAGAGCGTCGCACTCTGTTGTTTCCCTTGCTTTTGCACTGCGATTGAAGGTGAAAACCCATCCTTTGGAGATAATCCTTGAGATAAGCACTTCTTTGGGAGAGTCTTTGACTGTTACTATAGCTCTTTGTGACTGTATGGTTCACGTTGTGGATAGAAAACTTCATATGGATCTCATCCCATTAGCAATTTGGGATTTTGATGTCATACTAGGTAAGGATTGGTTATCCTCTAACCATGCATCAGTGGATTGCCATCGAAAACTAGTTTGTTTTAATATCCCGAGTGAGTTTGAGTTTACTTACCACGGGTCCAAACCAAGTGGGTTAGTTAGTATTATCTCAATTATGAAAGCACAACTATTACTACGTCAGTGTTGTCGGGGATACATTGCACATGTCGTAGACACATGTCAAGATAGTCCAGAGTTGTCATCTATCTCAGTGGTAGAGCAGTATCCGGATGTTTTCCCTGAAGAATTACCTGGGGAACCGATTGACTGTGAAGTAGAGTTTGTGATTGATCTTGCTCCCGATGCAGAGCCAATTTTTAAGCTCTGTATCGTATGGCTCTAGCGGAGATGAAAGAGTTGAAGGAACAATTACAGGAGTTGTTTGATTGGGGATTCATATGCCTTAGTGTGTCCCCGTGGGGTGCTTCTATCCTTTTTATTAAGAAACAGGATGATAGTTTGAGCCTATATATCGACTACAGAGAATTGAATAAGATTACAATTCGCAATAAGTACCAATTGCCTCCATTGATGACTTATTTGACCAACTTCAGGGTGCTTGTTGTTTTTGAAATTTTGATTTGAGGTTTGGGTATCATCAGTTAAAGGTGAGGGAAGAAGATGTTCCTAAAACGGCATTTAGGACTCGCTATAGACACTATGAATTCCTTGTTATGCCTTTTTGGTTTAATGAACGCTGTAGCAGCATTCATGGATCTGATGAAAAGGATATTTAAGGACTATTTAGATCAACTTGTTATAGTGTTTATGCGATACCCTCACCCCAGGTGACGTCACCAGGCTGAGTTATCGACCATAATTACACTTAAAACCCTGTGTTGAAATACAGAACAACTACATCCTCTTACTCATACATCATGAATAGACGCTCCAAAATGCGTCCTTACAAAAAAATTTCTTATAAACATACATCATATTGCAGCGGAAGACTTTCAAATCTCTAAACAACACAAATCATTACAACCTAATATACGACTGTAGTCATGTGACCCTTATCAACCTATCTCGCAGTTCAAACTTTATCTCATCATTTCCAGCTTGTCTTACCTCATACAACTTATCCCCTTGCTCAACTTTTTTAGCTTGTTTCTCTTCCCTTTTCTAGAGGGTTCTCCTTTATCGACCTTATAGCCTGCATAATACAACATAAGGAATGAGCACAAATCCCCCAGTAAAGACAACACGAGGAGTATCGCGTACCAATGATTTAAGAGACTCAGAGGAATAACGATCATCTCAACGATAACAATGAATCAAGAGTAATCAATAAGTTCCAACATCAACATAACTTGTCAAACGATAATTTTTCTTTCGTTAGATTGAGCGACTTTAAGGCCCAACAGAACAGCATTATTGCCACCTCCTCATGGACAAGACTGATTGACCGACAGACTGACTGACTGACTATGCAAGTGAACACTAAAAGCAGAGATTGAAAAGATAAACATCAAAGAAATACAAGTAATTAAAATCATTAACATCAGAAGAAAATCAAATGCAATGCAACCCAGATACGATAGACTAGACTTGACCAGACATGACAAACTTGACTTGCGCGCCCTACATCCTCTTTGCCAGTGATCATATTTCACAGGCCATCTTCCTCATATAGATGTCCCATTTTACAGGATGTTCATCTCAGTCTTAAGTAATTAAAAGAGACACTGTCAACAGGCAAGGAACTCATCTAGAGTGATTTCCCTAACCCCCCTTACCACCAAGCAACAAGACATCATCAACGGGGCGGACTAAGGGAAAATTTCTTCCACCTTATGTCCTCATCAACACAGCTTAACAAGGAATACTGGATCAGAAGATCAACCGATGTTCAGACCCAACAACATGAGTTCAACGTGACATCATCAACAGGGCGAACTCGAGAGAAATTTGCCGCAAGCCCTCAATAGCATTCTTACATAAGAGAAATGTCGGTTATCAATAAGTTTTGACACTTCACAACAACATGCAACGACCTCAACAATATCATCATCAGCGACAGGGCGGACTCAGGAGAAGTTTGCCAAAAGTCCTCAATGGTGTTCTCAAAGAGAAGAGATATCGGCTATCAATAACTGCCGACATCTAACAACAACCACATGATAACCCCTACGCAACATCATCATCCACTCCAGGTATGCTAATTGAATCAAATCATAGCATACTAGGACACCCATCATCCTTACTAAATTCCATCAATAGGGCAAACTAAGGGAATTTCTTCTACCCTATGTCCTCAACAGCACAATTCAAATACACGTATACCGGTCACAATGACTACCGGCTTCTAATCATAACAACAAGAATTCAACAACACATCATCAACATGGCATGCTAATCGAAACAATGAATTAGCATATGAGAACCACATTGTCCTTACCTGATTGGCTTATAACCGAAGCAACTCACAATCTCTGATCGCAACGAGCTGCATCACCTCTTCATTCCCTAACTATATCCCAACAAATAGGTGTGCGACATTTTCGACCATAAAACACTTCATAAGGAGCCATTTTCATGCTCGACTAATAACCATTATTATAGGATAATCTTATTAAGGCTAACTTTTCATCCCATGCTCTCCCAAAATTAATAATGCAGGCCCTCAACATACTTTTCAACATCTATATCGTACGTTCTGATTGGCCATCCATCTAAGCGTGAAAGGCTGCACTCATGGTTGATGCCAAGGAAAGTGGGTTCGCTGTCGACATGAAGATGCCACAAGGAATGCAGTCCGAGTCAGATGCCAAGTATGCTGATGTGAGACACAACAAGGGTGGAGCAAGGGTAGAGACCAAGGGCTTCCCAGACAGAGCTTGAGGGTGGCAGTGCTGCGAGGGCGATGGCACAGGATGAATACACTGCTACAGTCACAGTCCGATGCTTAGGTCCAGAGTCAGGGTCCTGTATGTTTCTCTCTCTAAGATTCTAGAGTGAGAAAGTGAAAGTGTTCTAAAAATGTCCAACTGTCCAAATGAATTCTCAAGACTTCTAGTTATAGAGGTTGAGATGATGATGTCATCACGCGACACGTGGCGCTCCCCGGGAGTGACACATCACCAAGGGCTCCACAGCTGCCGGTCCTCCACAGACTGTCAAATCACATATTCACCCGGCCTACCCTGCATAGCGTTGCTCTGTCTGTCTGGAAAGACTGGCTCCCACAGCATCAGTGTGGCCAGAGAACCCCCTTGATCTAGCCTCAAATCTAAGCCCTTGCAGAGTCCCACAGGCCTGGCAGTGGTGGGGAAGACGTGCCAACGCAAGCCCCCAGTGCTGAAGCACGTAGGCCAGTCACAAAGACACCCTGGTAGAGATAGTGTCCTGGAGGAGTCGCCTATCCCGTGGGTGAGTCCTTGTGCCAAAGCATTCAGAGCACGTCAAGGTAGTATCCCAGAGGAGCTGTCTACCTAACGGGCCAGGTAGCATCCCGGAGGAGCCTTCTACCTGGCGGAAGAGGAGTTGAAGAGCTCCCTAACGGAGATAGTGTCCCGGAGGAGTTGCCTATTCCGTAGGCCGAGGTAGTATTCCGGAGGAGCCGTCTACCTGGCCGGCCGAGGTAGCATCCCGGGGAGCCGTGTACCTGGCAGAAGGGGAGTCGAAGAGCTCCCTGGCAGAGATAGTGTCCCGGAGGAGTCGCTTATCCCCGTGGTGAGTCCTTGTGCCGGAGCACTCGGAGCTAGTCAAGGTAGTATCCCGAAGGAGCCGTCTACCCGACTGGCCGAGGTAGCATCCCGGAGGAGCCGTCTCCCTGGCAGAAGGGGAGTTGAAGAGCTCCCTGGCGAAGATAGTGTCCCGGAGGAGTCGCCTATCCCCACGGTGAGTCCTTGTGCCGGAGCACTCAGAGCAAGTCAAGGTAGCATCCCAGAGGAGCTGTCTACCCGACTGGCCGAGGTAGCATCCCGGAGGAGCCGTCTACCTGTCAGAAGGGGAGTTGAAGAGCTCCCTGGCGGAGATAGTGTCCCGGAGGAGTCGCCTATCCCCACATGATGTTCCACACTCCGGAGAGTGGGTCGAAGCATGTTCCACGAACAAGGCAAGGTGCACATGGTGTGGTGAAGTGAGTAAGGTACCGGGGGCACGTCTGTGTTAGTGGTGCACGAACGCAGCAACGAGTGTCGCAGAGACAACACTTGGTGCCGGGGCACATGTTATGGAAGTAGCGCATGGGCGCGGTGACGAACGTCAAGGAGCATATACTTGGTGCCAGGGGCATGTATCATGAAGATGGGGCACGGGCGCGGCAACGAACGTCACAGAGCAATACTTGGTGCTGGGGCACGTGTTATGAAAGTGATGCGGTGACGAACGTCACGAAGCAATACTTGGTGCCAGGGGCACGTATCATGAAGATGGCCCGCGGGCGCGGCGACGAACGTCGCGGAGCATATATTTGGTGCTGGGGCACGTGTTATGAAAGTGGTGCGCCGACGAACATCGCGAAGCAATACTTAGTGTCGGGGGCACATATCATGAAGATGGCGCATGGGCGCGGCGACGAATGTCGCAGAGCAATACTTGGTGCCGGGGCACGTGTTATGAAAGTGGTGCGGCGAAGAACGTCTCGAAGCATATACTTGGTGCCGGGGCACATGTTATGGAAGTGGTGCATGGGCGCGGCGACGAACGTCGTAGAGATATACTTAGTGCCGAGGCACATGTCATTAGAATGGCGCATGGGCGCGGCGACAAACGTCGCGGAGATATACTTGGTGCCAGGGCACATGTTATGGAAGTGGCGCATAGGCGCGGCGATGAACGTTGCAGAGCATATACTTGGTGTCAGGGCACGTGTTATGAAGGTGGTGCGGCGACGAACGTCGCGGAGCAATACTTGGTGCCGGGGGCACGTATCATGAAGATGGAACATCGGTGTGGCAACGAATGTCGCGGAGACCGTGCATGGGCACGCGTTGGATGTCCCGAAGATGGGATGTGATCTGAGTGTACCGGTCAGAACAAGATGATTAATGCAACATGTAGTAATGACAAAGTTGGGAGTGATGGTATGCAGTCGTCGGACGACAGACGTCACGAGGTTGATGCATGACGGACATCACGAGGTTGATGCACGACGGACGTCATGAGGTTGATGGATGACATACATCGCGAGGTTCATGCACGATAGATGTTGCAAGGTTGATGGACGACGGACGTCGCGAGGTTCATGGACGACGGACGTCGCGAGGTTCATGGACGACGGACGTCGCGAGGTTGATGCACGATAGGTGTCACGAGGTTGATGCATGACGGACGTCGCAAGGTTCATGGACGATGGACATCGCGAGGTTGATGCATGACGGACATCGTGAGGTTGATGTACGAACGTCTGTAAACATAACGGAGGTGCAAAGACTTGAGAAAGCAAGTGCACGCGGGAGGGGAGGCCATAGGCCAAAGATTGGGGGAAGGCCAAGGCCACCACCCCTGTGGAGGCCGAGGCCTACCCCTTGGTGAGGCCGAGGCCGACCCTAAGGGGTGGCCAAGGCAAATGGCCAACTCCCATGAAGGGAGGCCAAGGCCCTCCCCCTTTCGATGAACTTCGGGCGCACCAACGGTAGGTGTTTTGATGAGCGATGACAAATCCAAAAGTTGCGTTGCGACGAGCGTGTCGACGTGAATTGTACCCAAATGACGAACAAGGTGCCAAAGTCACGTACAAAGTGTATGAAGTGAACAAAGCGCAAAAGGGACTTTGCGTGAAGAGTGAAGAACAGGGGGAAGGCCAAGGCCAACCCCCCATGGGAGTCCGAGGCCGATCCCATGGCCTTGGGTGAGGCTAAGGCCGACCCCATGGCCTTGGGTGAGGCCGAGGCCGACCCCATGGCCTTGGCCATGGCCTTTGCCCCTTGACCCTGTTGTTTCGGTTGAGCTGTCGGTTGACATTTTTTATGAAAAGGGGTTCGGGTGGTCTTGGTGTGACGAAGGTGCTACCGTGAGTGATGTTGATGTAAAATAATTGGTGACTAAGTCGCGCATGAGGCGTGTGAAGCAAAGAATGCACGTGACTTGGGTGCGCGCACTTTGACCGGTTTGAAGCGTTGAAGAATTGACTGTTGAATTCGTCGATGTGTTCGCGTGAAATGGGACCCTTATTGGTCCCTTGGGTTAAACCAGAATAGGTTGGGAACAATGGTTAATTTTGTTCTCATTTCTTCTTAAAAAATTTATCAAAATCTCGAGGTGAACCTTGTGTCTTTGTCAGATTCAATAATTACTGGCATTACTTTACGACTAACTGCCTTTTAATACAAGTTCTGGCAAGTCGTTCAGTAGATACCTTTCTCAGATAAGGATAATCGGGCCATCTTAGTCAACTTATATAACACCCCGTAATTTTTCGGAGCGTTAATGCAGGATAAACGGAATCAAAAAACTTAAAATATCAAAAAATCTCCCAAAAAGGGGGCATTCAGAGCATGCACTAATAATTCCCAAAAGTATATCAATAACTGTGAAGATGGACTAAAGCTTTTATACAATCCAAAATTTCTCCAACACGGAGTTTCAAAATAAAACCTAAGCAATACCAACTTATTTTGATTAAATACATGCAAAATACCAATACTAATTCTGAACAAAACAAGCTAGCTCTCAAACATAAAGCTAACCCCCCAAATCCAAACCCAACTACTGATCACCTGAAAAGAAAACAATAAGGGCATGATCCAAATGCCCAGTATGGTCGCTCAAAGGACCAATCAAAGAATGCAAAGATATTTGATGAAACAAGATTACGGAAGACAAAAGTTTCAATAGAACAAATGTCAAACTAAAATTCAATTGTCAAATTATATCTTAGTACGGAGACAGACACTAGAGAGCCATTCAGAATAAGGTCACATATGCCATCACTGACACGTAAGACCATGTTCAGAAAGTAAAATCGTGATCTCTAGGTCATCCCACTGAGCTAGCTCACGTTCTAATCCACATGGGTAAGTAAAAAATATTAAAGTCACATACACTGTGACATGGCTTATAGAGTTACCTATTAATGCCTAATACATATATTAGAGACCAAAAAAAAAGATCTCTAGATAATACCATCAAATAACTGAACAATCAAACAGTAAACAGAGTTCACAAGGTAATGACAATCATTAATTGCAGAAACGAATGATATCAAGATAGACTAGTCCGAAGAAATTTAGATTTCAAAAACTAAGCTCTTACACGAACAATTGGTCCATTGCTGATTCGGATTTCAAAAGTAAATTGTTACCTTAATCAAGTTTGTAAGAATACAAATCTTCAAGCATCACCTTAGAACTCAAGAGCTTCCCAAGCCTTATTTTCTCTCTCTCACCACCGCAAAGGAAAAAGGAAATCAAGAACCAAAAATGTTGGAAAGGAAATAAGACAACTATTTATATGGGATAAAATTTTTAAGTTTTCATTCGAAGGAAAAAGAATTTCCTTCAATCAAATCCGTTAGATGTGAAAATGCTTCTTCAAATTTTTTTAATTTTTTTCTACCAAAAACTATTTTCGTTCGAATGAAAATACTTTTCATTCGAATGAAAACTTTTTTTTTTCGTTCGACCAAAAACTGTTTTCATTCGAATGAATACTTTTCATTCGAATGAAAACTTCAGTCCTCGCTCTTCACAACTTTAAATATTTTTTCGTTCGAAGCAAAATATTTTCGTTCAACCGAATCTTTTAGTCACTCCAAAACATCACTACCCTTCCCATTTTGATTCAAATGAAACACTATTCATTCGACGGAAAATTTCAAAAACGTTAACTACCATTTTCTCAATATTATCAAAAAGACCACAAACTTATTTACTTAAAATAAGAATTTCGCACAAGAAAAAAGAAAATTTTAGGGATATTACAACCTATCTACTATAACCCAGATTGACGTGTATCTATTAGTTGGTCGTGGTAATGTAATGTGTCACGCCCCCAAACCGGGAGGCCGCGACTTCAAAGCAAACCTCATGATATACTATTACCATATAGATGATGATGGTATAAACAGAGCACTAAAAGCCTCCAAACATAAAGTATTACCAAAACTAACAAAAGTCTATTACAACGCGTTTCCAAAAATATGCACATACAAAAGGATTCCTAATCGCAGCGGACAAATAGATATACAAAACAATTCAATCAAATTACCCCAACCGGGTAAAGTCCCCAAAAGAAATAAACTACAAAGTTTATCAAACCAAAAAGCAAAATCTCATAGCTCCAATGCTGCTATAAGGATCAAGAGTCACTTACTTCACCTGTGGCAAAGGCAAGGTAAGAAGACAAAGGGGTGAGCTCAAATAGCCCAGTAGGGTAAACAAATGGTAAGATGTCAAGCAATAATGACGTATCTAATAACAATATTGGATGAAACAGACAAATCATGTCTTACTATCACATATCGAAGCATCAAAGATTTAGTATTTAACCCAAAACACATTTCAATTATATGTAGGGTATGCTACAAACATGCGATGACTATGGTGGTCATAAGACCCAAATGTCGAACCAAACATACAAATATCAAACGCGTGCTCCGGAGCATACTAGGAGACTTCGGCTCTCTAGTATAACAAACATGTGTCCAAAGGACCCTCTCAATTTGAGAGTTGTTCAACATAGTCAATGTCAATCTTAAATTGACGGTCACAAATGTACAAATTCAAAGTTTAGCATCATTAAGGCACAAATGAGAAGGGGTGAACAATGTTCTTAAGAGACAAAAGTGAAGCAATCAATTACAAACGGCATAGATGAATCAAAGTGACGAAAGTATAAGCCTTCGAATTTTCGGAGATACCTTTCCACAGCAAAAATCGTATAAACCCTTACCTCAAACAAGCTTTTGAACAAAAGAAAACCTTAAAGCACTACTCTAGCGCCAATGAGCTTTCCAAGCCTCCTATTCTCTCCCTCTCCGCCGCAAAGGAGCAAGAAATCGAGAACAAAAGGGCTAGAAGGAAAATAAAGAAACTATTTATATGAAGGTAAAATTTCACTATTCGTTCGAAGCAAACACAAGTATTAGTCGACTAAAAAAAGCTTAAATTCGACTAAAAGGTTTACATTCGACTAAAAGGTTCAAATTCGACTAAAACACCTTAAATTCGACTGAAAGTGTTTTAAATTCGACTAAAAGGTTTATATTCGACTAAAACTGTTTTAAATTCGACTAAAAGTGTTTCAAATTCGACTAAAAGGTTTACATTCGACTAAAAGGTTCAAATTCGACTAAAACATCTTAAATTCGACTAAAAGTGTTTTAAATTCGACTAAAAGTGTTTTGATTCGACTAAAAGGTTTATATTCGACTAAAAGGTTCAAATTCGACTAAAACACCTTAAATTCGACTAAAAGTGTTTTAAATTCGACTAAAAGTGTTTTGATTCGACTAAAAGGTTCAAATTTGACTAAAACACCTTAAATTCGACTAAAAGTATTTTAAATTCGACTAAAAGTGTTTTGATTCGACTAAAAGGTTCAAATTCGACTAAAACACCTTAAATTCGACTAAAAAGTAGCTTTTAGTCGACTGAAAGTACTGTTTATCGACTAAAAGTACTGTTCATCGAATTTTTTTTTTTTATAAACTTTGCTTAACATAAGGAATGAAAACTTTGGGGTATTACATAATGTGCCCATATTTCCACTGGGAGTGGTTGCAACTATCATCAATCTTTTATGGTCTACCTTTACCTATTGGCAGGTCAAACATCAGGATACAAATCCTGGTATATACCTCTTCTTGCCAGGTTACCAAAACCCTTTAGTGATACGGCACTTAGAACTATAAGTACCTTCATAATTTTTTTCTCAATTTATCATCACGCGGAACATGTACCTGACCTTCATATTTGTAGTTATCATCCTCATCTCCATCAAAGTTTTATTTTTCATTCCTTTCAAATCCCTGCTGGATCTTAAGCATCCTTTTGTGTTGACCTTAAGCTTCCTTGATTCAACCAAGAAGCTCGATCGTATTTTTATTTGAAACAGATTGTTACTTCCTTCTCTCCTTAGTTGAACTTCTATTTCAAGTTTGTTAAGATCCTCAATGATAGCCTTTGGCTTAGTAATCATCACAGAGGGCATCTTAGAGAAATTCTCAATGACTCTTTGGTAGCCTCCAGCTAAGCTTAGGAAGCTACTAATCTCAAATGTTGATGGCGAACATTTCTAATTTGACACCTTTTCAACTTTTTTTCGGATCCCTTAATATTTTTCCACATCAACCCCATACATCCAGATTACGGGTCAAAATTAACATTTCTTGAATTAGAGAAAAAAACTTATGCTCTCTTAAGATTTGCAAAACTTTCCATTGTGCAAGCTCTTTTTTTCTTTTAGAACCGTCAATAAAGTCATCAATAAGGCGACGACACAATGATCAAGTACTCTCAAAAGACTTGAGTCATCATATTTATAAATGTCACAGGGGCATTAGTTAATCCAAATAGCATCACCAAGAATATATAATCCTCACAGCTGTTTCTAAAGACAGTCTTTTACAACGTCATCCTTCTTTGTCCTTAACTGATGATGATTCGTTCTGAGGTCAATCTCAGAAAAAATACACTTAGCACCCTACAACTGATCAACATGTCATCTACATCAGGCAATGAATATTTACTCCTGACTGTCACTTTATTGACTTCTGATAATCGTTACATAGTCTCATAAAGCCCTCTGTACTTTTTTGCTTTCAATGACCATCACACTTCTCTAGGCACCTATTTACGATGTGCCCTGGATGTTAGCATTTGAAATAGCCCCTTTGATTCGTCATGCAAATTAGCTCTATGGCTTACTCATATGTGTAACATGCTTCAATTGCCTTAACACAATCCCGTACCCTGGTGCCTCAATCCGTATCATCTACATTATCTATTTCTTCCCCTTTGTCAGGACTATCTTTCATCTACTCTCTTCTTACATATCCTTCCACTTTTCCAATTTTAATCTTCGGTTCTACCTCTTTTCCATTCTTGCCAATACCTCTTTTGTGACGACTCGAGTCGTCAATCGCCCAATTCAATATTTTCAAACAAAATCGCAACGCATTCCCAATCAGATTACAGGACCCAAGCGGCTGATATTATATCTTCAACAAAAGTACAAATAATCCCAAGTCGGATTACAAGACCTACAAATAAGTTTCAAGATTTCTGAACTCCAATATTGCAAGTCCCGTTCATATCCCCGCTTGAACTTGCTCATCAAAATAATCATTTGCACTGAAAGGTAAATGGTAGGGGTGAGCCGGGTAGTCCAGTAAGTGGAATAATCATATCACCATAGGATCAGAATCAAACACGGTAAACAATTTTAGGATCAGTCAAAATATTTGACGCCCAAACCGTCAAAGCAACCATGGCTTAGTACTCCAAACAATTAGTAAACCAATTCAATATCCAAGTTGAACATCAAACATACCACTTCAACATCTTTCTTCCGGTATTCTAAAAAGGGATCAGCCAAAGCTCAGCTGTATCATAACATACCATGCATATAGACAAATCACTGGAGCACTGTCATTGATCAAAAGTACTTAAGCCACGTCCCACAAACATATTTCAAAAACAAGACATTTATCAATATTCACAACAAAGCATTTGAGCAAGATTTCAGAACAACAATGTTTAGGAATACAACGAACGTTGAGAAATAAATAACCACGTGGCATAAAAGAATAATGATATGGAATTCCCCTTATCTAAATCACGAAGAATCCACTATACAATTGCTCTCAATCAGGCCCTATGATTCCTTTTTCATAACCATGGCTAATCGTCTTCTCTCACTCTTTAGTTTTCAATCTACTGATGAAAGTCAAAGAGAGTAATTTGAAAAGATCAAAGGCCTATTTATAGAAATTTCTAGGAAGCACGAACTGGATACAAAAATTACGTAGCGAGACAAGGCTATGCCACCTAGCAAGCACGACAATGCTAACCAAAGCACGACAAGGCTCGAAGCACGAGGTGGCAAGATAAGGTTGTGCCACCTAGCAAGCACGACGATGCGAACCAAAACACGATAAGGCTCAAAGGACGAGGTGGAAAGACAAGGTTGTGCCACCTAGCAAGCACAACAAGGCTTAAAGTACGATGTTTTACAATAGCATAATGACACATCACAACCATGACGGTGATAAGTAGCATGAGGTGTCGATCAGATAAGTAATCAACACTGACTCCTCAATAAGCACGAGGTGTCACGATTGCGTGAAGACACCCAACAAGCACGACAATGCAAGTCCTAATTGTCACTAAAAATCATCATCATCTTTCTCTTAACCAACCAGTAATATTTTGAGCACCTCTAAAATTTTGGGGTGTTACATTCTTCACTCCTTAAAATAATTCCGTCCGCGAAATTCACCAACCTTAAATCTGAAGAAACAACTTCAAAATTCAGCTCATAATTATCCCAAGGCTGAGGAACCTATCCTGGCTTACGCTAACCTAAGCAACTCAAGCCTAGGTATCGCTTTGATACCACACTGTGACGACCCTAATCGCCACTCACCCGATTTAATATCATCAATACAATTACAACAGTATCCCATCAGATTACAAGCCCTAGAAATAGGTTACAAAGATTTCTAAAACTCTAAAATTTCAAGTCTCGTTCACATCCCCGCTTGAACTTGCTCATCAAAATAATCATCTGCACTGGAAAGGTAAATGGTGGGGGGTGAGCCAGGTAGCCCAGTAAGTGGAATAATCATATCACCATAGGATTAGAATCAAAACAATAAACAATTTTAGGATCAGTCAAAAATATTCGATGCCCAAACCGTCAGAGCAACTGTGGCTTAGTACCCCGAACAATTAGTAAACCAATTCACTATCCAACTTGCATATCAAACATAACAGTTCAACATCTTGCTTCCGGTATCCTCAAAGGGATCCGCCAAAGCTCAGCTATATCATAACATACCATGCATAAAGACAAATCACTGGAGCACTGTCATTGATCAAAAGTACTTAAGCCACGTCCCGCAAAAATATTTTAAAAACAAGATATTTACCAATATTCAAAACAAAGCATTTGGGCAAGATTTTAGAACAACTGTGTTTAGGAGTACAACGAACGTTGAGAAATAAATAATCACGTGGCATAAAAGAATAGTGATATGGAATTCCCCTTACCTAAATCACGAAGAATCCACTTATACAATTCTTCTCAATCAGGCCCTATGATTCCTTTTTCATAACCGTGGCTAATCGTCTTCTCTCATTCTTTAGTTTTCAATCTACTGATGAAAGTCAAAGAGAGTAATTTGAAAAGATCAAAGGCCTATTTGTAGAAATTTCTAGGAAGCACAAGGTGGATACAAACATGACGTGGCGAGACAAGGCTACGCCACCTAGCAAGCACGACAATGCTAACCAAAGCACGACAAGGCTTGAATCACAAGGTGGCAATATAAGGTTGTGCCACCTAGCAAGCACAACGATGCGAACCAAAACACGATAAGGCTCGAAGGACGTGGTGGCAAAACAAGGTTATGCACCTAACAAGCATGACAAGGCTTGAAGCACGAGGTGGCAAGACAAGGTTGTGCCACCTAGCAAGCACAACAAGGCTTAAAGTACGATGTTTTACAATAGCATAACGACACGTCACAACCACGACGGTGATAAGTAGCACGAGGTGTCGATCAGATAAGTAATCAGCACTGACTCCTCAATAAGCATGACGTGTCATGATTGCATGAAGACACCCAACAAGCATGACAATGCAAGTCCTAATTGTCACTAAAAATCATCATCATCTTTCTCTTAACCAACCTGTAATATTTTGAGCACCTCTAAAATTTTGGGGTGTTACATTTTTACACTTGATGTTTCTACTATTTGAATAACAATTCCCTATTGGTACCTCCTTACTTGTCTTTTTAAGGATTATTTCAAACCCTTCTCAAGTTGTTTTGCCTTTCAATTTCCTGTCATCACTTGATAAGTTGCAAAATAGGCCAACCCACTAGATTCCCTGATATACATTTTCACATTTCTATACTTCTACTTTAGCACGATACTTTGCAATTTAAGAATAAAATATTTATCACCAACGCGTGACCTAAACCAATTCCAAGTAACTCCTTTTTACATAAAGCTGACAAATATTATCTTCTGACGTCTTCCCACATCTTGGTATGTCAAATGCCTTCTCACTCTCTCAAATCCACGTAACTCTCCACACTGGACCATTTTCCTCCTACAGAATTTCACTCGGGCGGGCATCCTGAAAGTCTTGAGATCTACATTCCTTTGTTTCTTCAATCGGGGCTATCATGGGAGCAGACACCGATTGTACCATTGGAGCTCCTACGACCTTATAGAAATACCCACAATTCACCCTAATGGTCACCCTAATGGTCACAAACCAATATACCCACAATTCAATACCCATTCCCTGTACACGCCCCATTATCCTTGCCAACCCACAGCAACACCATCAACTTTAAACACCATAAAATACCCAGTACAAGCACACCCCCACTACTGCCTTACGACAGCTCATCTCCTTCCCCATTTTCATTTCTCTCTTGTTGTTACACTCACCCCTTTATCTCATCCAATAAATATTACAGTACACAGCACTCACGCACAGCTACAACTCACTCATATACCTACACAATGTCCCATATATTTTCCCACTGCAGTCCCCATCTACAAGGATACTCGCTCGACACTACACCTCAGGTTTCTCTCTCTCCGTACCCACAACTCTGTCATGGTTACTGTCTCTATCTCGATCGCAGCTACTGGGTTTTCTTCTACCTTCATGTGGTCCTTGATCTACCGCCATCATCAAAGGTCAATGGCACTGCCGCCTCGACACCCGCTGCTGGTATGGCCTCATCGACTGGCGGCACCGGCACAGGTACAGTCGTCATACCCCGTGGCGGTCGCGATGTACCCGCCGCGGCCCCTCGCGGCTTCGCCCACATCTTCTGCCGAACTTTCTTTGCTGCTGGCGTAGCTCCGGGCTGTAAGGTTAGGACTTGGGCCTGTCGGACACCCTGCGTGACCGACCCCCCATGACCGGTCGACCCCCCGTGTGCGGCCGACCCCCCATGTGCGGCCGACCCCCCATGACTGGCCGAACCCCCATGACTGGCCGACCCCCCATGACTGGCCGACCCCCCTCGCGTGGCCGACCCCCCCTGTGCGGCCAACCCCCTTGGCGTGGCCGACCCCCCTCGTGCGGCCAACCCCCATGGCTGGCCGACCCCCCTCCCCTCGTTGAGCCACCGACCTCTCCTCTCGGCCGACCCCCTGGCCCCGACGACCCCTCGCCCCCTTCCGCCTCTTCTCTCACCATCTTTTTTTTTCTCTCTCTCTCTCTCTCTGGCTTTTGTTGGCACAAATGGCGGTGCCTCCCCCCTCCCCTTCCTTTCCTTATATAGGGGTGGGCCAAGATGCAATCTTGGCCCCTCATCTGCCTTCCCATCCTTTCGCGCTCCCTTTCTTTTTTTCTTTTCTTTTCCTTTTCTTCCTTTTCCTTTTTTTTTCTTTTCTTTCTTTTCTTTTCTTTTCTTTTTCTTTCTCTTTTCCCTTTTTTTTACGCTCCTGTCCGTCGGCGCCTCGCCGTAATTTGTCGCCCACGCACTGTCGCCACAATGACCGCCATGCGCGCCCACGCGCCACCTCTACGGCCTTCGTCGCACGCACTCACATGACAACTCCGAGACCGGCCCCGTCGCCAGTGTGCCATTTCCTCGATCCACGTCGCCCGTGTTAACTCATCGCGCTCTCTACAACGCGCGCTCAATGCCAATGGTCACTTGATGCTCGTCACCGACCGCGCTCAATTGCCACGACGACATCACTAAGTATGGCCTCGCGACGTTCGTCGCCGCGCCATCTTCATGCTGCGTGCCCCCGGCACCAAGTATTGACCCCGCGACGCTCGTCGCCGCGCCCATGCGCAACAATCATGATACAGGCCTTTGGGCATCACACTTATTCACTACGCCATCAAACTGCGGCATGGGCTGAGCGCCATCACGGGCTAGCGCCATCGCCGGCTTAATCAAACTACGGGATGGGCTCACAACCTTGAAGCCATCGCCGACACAATCAAACCGCGACATGGGCTGAGCGCCATCACGGGCTAGCGCCATCGCCGGCTCAATCAAACTGCGGGACGGGCCGTATGCCGTCGCCGACACAATCAAACCGCGGCATGGGCTGAGCGCCATCACGGGCTAGCGCCATCGCCGGCTCAATCAAACTGCGGGACGAGCTGTATGCCGTCGCCGGCTCAATCAAACTGCGGCATGGGCTGAGCGCCATCACGGGCTAAGCGCCATCACGGGCTAACGCCATCGCGGGCTCAATCAAACTGCTACACGGGCTTAGAGTCATCGCAGGCTCCATCACCAGGGACCCTAGCCCCCGCAGCAGGATGGGCTGTAACCACAGCGTTTATGCGTGCGACGCCCGCTCGGGTTGCCCCACCGCGCACTCCACACGCAGGGGGCTTATGTTCATACCCTATTCTGGTCGCACCCCAGGACCCGCTAAGGGACCCACTTTGCACGACACATCACCCAGTCAGCGGTCAACTTTTCAACGCTCGAGAGCCGGTCAAAGCAACGCATGCTCAAGTCACGTGAACCACTCGTGAAGCGACCTCGGCGTGCCTTCCACCTTGGGGGTCGGCCACCCCAATGGGTCGGCCACACTTAGGGGTCGGCCACCTTTGGGGGTCGGCCACCCCAAGGGGTCGGGCACCCCAATGGGTCGGCCACCCTTGGGGGTCGGCCACCTCAAAGGGGTCGGCCACCCCAAGGGGTCGGCCTCCCTTGGGGGGTCGGCCACCCCAAGGGGTCGGCCTCCCTTAGGGGTCGGCCACCTGCCTTAAATACCGACGCCGTCACCTTTGACCGTGCTCCGTTGTCACGACGACCGTCGCTCGCGGCCGCGCTCCACCATAGTCGCGACGACCGTCGCTCTAGGCCGTGCTCCTTCGTCACGACGACCGTCGCTCGCGGCCGCGCTCCGCCATAGTCGCGACGACCGTCGCTCTCGGCCGTGCTCGTTCGTCGCGATGACCGTGGCCGCTCTATCACCATGACAATCGTCGCTCACGGTCGCGCACCATCCACGCAACGACCCTTGTTGCTCGGACATCACTCTGCGACCCTCGTCGCCCGCACTCAACCGCGCCCCATGCGCCACAATCATGTTATATACTTACAGGATGGGCTCATAACCTCAAAGCCATCGCGTCTTCATTCCAGGGGGACTTCGCTCCGTGCTCCGGTACGAGGACCCTTCGCAGCGGGATAGGCGACTCCTCCGGGACACTATCTCCGCCAGGGTGCCTGCGTGACTGGCCTACGTGCTCTGGCACTGGGGGCTCGCGTCGGCACCCCTAAGGACTATGACCCCCGGGTCACTCCGAGATGGGAGCAGGTCTCCGGAGGGGCATCTTGCCTAGTCCACCTGGCAGCTGGGCGTCGGGTCTTCCCCACCGCTGCCAGGCCTGTGGGATTCAGTAAGGGCTTGGACTGGAGGCTGGGGCAACGAGCTACTCTGACCATGCATGCTACATCGGCATGATTAGTCTCCTCAGACAGGCAGAGAGACGTCGCAAGGGCAGGGCAGCACGAACTTAGGGACCGGCAGTCCCAACGGAGGATCAGCGCTTTGGCCCCCTGGCGACGTGTCGTTCAGGGGGTGACACATGTCAACTTATGACACATGCACGTTTTTGCCTATAAATAGTGGACTTTGGAGCTTTTTCAAGGATCTTTCTCTCATTTTGAACTTTTCACTTTCTCTCTCTAAAAGACATTCTCTCTGAAATTCTAGTGAGAGAAACACACTTGGGCTCACGTCCACGAACCCTTGACGCTGCACCCTTATCACTGACAGTCGACTGTCACCCCTGTTCGTCGTCCCCCTGCCTGCGCGGCGCTGCCAGCCCTCGCGACCTGTCTGGGGAGCCTTGCCCTCGGCCCTTACGCCATCCTTGCTGTCTCCCGCGTTGCCTATCTGGAAGCTGACTCAAACCGCATCCTTTGTGGCACCTCCACGTAGCAGCGAACCATTTTCCGCATCATCAAAAATATATTTAGTTACATGTGATTAAGTTGTAATTACTATCAACATTGTCAATTAATTTGAAATGCACGCAGTATCTAAGATCGCCAATTAGGTTAAAATTAGTGCCTAGCAATTTTTAATTAAGATTTTCAATTAACTTGAAATTACTGCCTCATTTGTAATTAGTAACTATAATTTTCAATCAATTTGAAGTTCTAGCCTATTATTAATCATCTGCCTAGTTATTCTAATTAGCATGTGATTACTCTATAAATATTTTCAATTACTATCTAATTGGTAATTAGTAACAAATATTTTTAATTAAATTGAAGTTCTGACTAAATTATTGTAATTAAATTGAAGTTCTGACCAAATTATTAATCATCTGGCTAATTATAGTAATTAACATGTAATTACTTTCTAAATATTTTTTATTACCATAAAATTACTACGTAATTACTATAATTAACATGTATTTATGACCTAAAATTTTTAATTAAGTTAAAGTTATTTCTTAATTTATTTTAATTACTATCAACATTATATAACTACTTTATACTTTAAATAACCATCATAACAGGAAATCAACGATTAAATGATCAAACCCATTAAAAAAATTAAGATCGTGTATAATGGTTCAAGATTTTTATTTTACATGCTAGGGGATCACATGAGCACTAACTAATAGTCTGTTTGCGAGTTTTGAGAGGAGAGAAAGAGAAGAAAGGAAGAGAAGAGAAAGGAAAGAGAAGGGAATACCGTTTCCTTCCTCTTATTTGTGAGTTTAAGAGGGAAAAGAAAGCATCATTCTTTTTCCTTATTTGTGAGTTTAGAAGAAAATGAAAGAAATTATACAACATTACATACATACCCTTATACAATAGTGTGTTAATTCAAACAAAGAGTTTAAAGTATCTTCCAAACTGAGAACATAATTCTGATAGGGAAAAAAGGTCATTAAGGATATCACAGAAAATTTATATCATAATATAGCGATAAGTCTCACATCACCATTTAATGCCATAATAAAAAAATATACAAATTAGCCTTAAATATCCGACCATCCAAATCTAATTAATGTCAAACCAAAAGCATAACAATCAGTCACGTGTCAACTCTAACACCCAAATGTCTTATCAGCGACAATTTGAACCTCTCATCATTTTTTTCTAACACGAGCTTGCGCCTCTAGGGTGGACATCCAAATAAAATCCTCAGCTTTTTGAGATTCTTACGTAAGATTGTATGAGATGAAACTAGCCACCACTTATGCCACTTCTTCTGTTAGTTTGTAAGAAATGGTAAGATATGTTTTTGTAAGAAAACCTAGGACCTAAAAGTCATTAATAATTCAGTCATCATAATTTCAAGGTAATATGGACATTATTAAAATAATACTTATGAGAGTTTTTTTTTCCTCTCTATTTCTTTCCAATTTTGGGAAGAAAGATCTAGAGAGAGAAAATGCACAAACTTTCCTCCCTTTTATCTTCTTTTCTCGCCTTAAAAAAATTCACAAACTAGAGAAAATGGAGGAAATGAGCCACTTTCCTTTCTTTTCCTCTATTTTCTTTCCTAAAAAAAATAACTCGCAAACAAGCTATAAAGGAAACCCTAACTTCGTACATCAGATAGCATGCATGGCAAGATTGTAATAGAAAACATAACATCAAACCCTAACTTTAGAAAATCTACAGAAAACCCCAAGTTTGGAAAGCCAAAAGATTCAGAATTAGGAATAGAATGGAGTTGGGGTTTTGATATGTAGATCGTATATAGAGTTGTCAAAAGCATCGGACGGCCTGCGGGCTGGCCCGACCTGGTCCCTTTTTGGCCCCGGCCGGCCCAACCCATTTTTGGGCCTGGACTGGCCTTAACCCTTAGGGCTTGGGCCAGGGCCAGGCCGAATTTTTTGAGAAATAGGCTCGGGCCCGGCCCGACCCTCTTCTGGCCCGAAAACTGGCCCCCTTTTGGCCCTAAGGTCGGCCCTATTTCTGGCCCTTTTTTGGCCCTACACACAGGCTCTCTTTTGGCCCAGTATTATTGTATACACATATTATTATATATAAGTGTGTGTGTCCAACGATGATCGAATGAGCAATGAATCTGAACATGAATTATGATGATCGTTCTTCCTTAGTGCAATAATCAAATATATGTTTGACGTGAAATAAGAATTAAATTACAATCGAACCGTGAGAAATTATGAGCCTCCTTGAAAAGGCCTTGGCGGTCTTGGATGGACCAAACTTATTTGTCAATAAATACCAAACCGACTAATTATACTCTCTTACATATAAATTAGTATTGGCACCGTGCGTAAAAAAATAACTGTTAAAATACATATAAAAAGCTAGTATTTATATTATTAAATAATAATAACAAAATAGATAGTAAAATAATAATATTATTTTAAATAATAAGAAAAAAAAATTAGGCCCAGGCCCGGCCCAAGATATTGGGCCTAGGGCCAGGGCTTGGACTGGCCCTAGATTTCCCCCCAATCTGGCCCGGCCCTGCCCGTTTGGCAGCCCCACTGGCTGGCCCCGGCACATTTTGTTAGAGGCCTGTTGGGCTTGGGCTGGGCCAGCCCAAGCCCGGCCCATTTGACACCTCTAATCATATAAACACTAGTTTTAGAGTGAATCTTAGATCATATCTTTAAGTAGTAGTGCACCACAGAAGCTGTAGATGCCAGCGGCCTCTTGGACGCAACTGTCGGCACAAATGTAGTTCTCGTGTGAACAAAATATGAGAGAGAGTTTGGGCAAAGGAGAAGAACATATATAGATGCGAGAGGAAGAAGATGAAGGGGAAGGTAGAGAGTTTGAAAGGAAGAATATGAAAGAGGAAGGCATAGAGTTTGAGAGGGTTTGGGTAAAAACTTCTAGCAAATTAAAGGGTTAAAATGAAGGACAAAAATGAAATTTTACGTAAATCTATTACACGATGTTAATTGTGCCTAATTTTCGTAACAGTGGGAGATTTAGTATATGAAATTAAAGTGGAATGGGAAAAATTACATAACGTGTGTAAAGTACGGGGATCATTAGCCGATCATCCCTAAATTGCGTACAAATCTCAAAACGAACCATGTCTCTATGACTCGGCCGACTCCTGAGTTGTAAACCCAGTGGGAAGGCAAGTTTCGAGTCAATGAAACCGAGTCATGACGAGGCTTCGAGTGCTTGGCTATTTTTTAACTCCGTCGAAGAGTGAGGTGTAGCCATTGGTCCCTACCCCTCCCCCCGGCCCTACACCCACCCCAATTAGGGCCACACACACACACACACACACACACACACTCTCTCTCTCTCTCTCTCTCTCGCTCTCTCGATACACCATAAACCCTAATGGACCCTTCAATGGCGGCATTTGTTCGTAAAAAGGTTCGTTTACTGTTTGTATGTATCTATCAAATTCAGGATTTCACTTACATAAGATTTATATATCTATTGCCAATTAAACCTATTTTATGCTCACGTGTGTTTGTAATATACTTTTAGGATCTTTCAAGCCCTAATTCTTACTTCAATTTGTCTGCATTAGGTTTGATCGAAGTTCCTTTTTTTGGAGGAATCCTAGGGCATCTTGTAATTGTGGATTTGATCTAGGGCTTAGACTGCGAATCATTCAATTGGTCGTCAACATGGAAGACGGGGTAGGCCGAGTGGAGCGTAGAGGGAGGAAGAGGAGAAGAAAGGATGTTCAAAACGTTGCGGCTGCGGTGGATGGGCAGCAAACGGGGAAGAAGCAGGCTGTGGAGACGAGGACGAGGTCCACTGCGCTCGTGGGCAGGTACGTGCATAAAGAGTTTGAGGGGAGCGGGGTTTTCCTTGGCAAGATTGCGTACTATGATACGGGTTTGTATAGGATTGATTATGAGGATGGGGATTGCGAGGATTTAGAGGGCGGCGAGGTGAGGGAGTTTCTTGTTGAGGATGGTGAGTTTAAGGGAGATTTGGTGGTGAGAAAGATGAAGTTAGATGGATTAGTACTGAAGAAGTATGTGAAGAACGGGAAGGACGTGCCGGAAGGGAATGCAATTAAGTTGGTCAATGCTGTTGATAAGGTTGGAGCCTCTTTGTCAAGTGAGTTAAGCAATGGCGGTGCTAGTAATAATGATGGAGATGAGGTTGACGCTGAGGCTGATTCTTCAAGTGATTCGTGTGATGATGTGGATCTGAACTCAGAGGCTGAAGCCCTTACAGTCCCACCGCCACCACAACTGCCTCCATCTTCGGGAAATATTGCTGTTCAGGAGGAGTATGTTTCACACCTTTTTTCCGTTTACGGGTTCTTGCGCTCATTCAGTATTCCGCTGTTTTTGAGTCCCTTTGGACTGGATGATTTCGTGGGATCGCTTAACTGTCCAGTTCCGAATGCTTTGTTAGATGCTATTCATGTTGCTCTCATGCGGGCTTTGAGGCGTCATTTAGAAGGGCTCTCATCTGATGGTTCTGAGCTTGCATCAAAATGCCTGAGGTACTTCAGCTATATTTCTGTGTATTTCCACTTTTGCTAGAAAATATACATTGCAACTTGCCTCCATGTAAACATGCTACTTTAATTTTTATGCCATTGCATCTGTTTCAATTGATAATGCTCAAAATATAATACGACATGCTTTTCTTGCCTGCAGGTGCATGGACTGGAATTTGCTTGACACATTAACTTGGCCATGTTACTTAGTCCAATATCTGATAACTTTGGGATACACAGAGGGACCTCAGTGGAAAGGATTTTATGTTGATGCTCTAGAGAGAGACTATTATACTCTATCTGCGGGTAGTAAGCTGATGGTTTTGCAGATCTTGTGCGATGACGTGTTAGATTCTGCTGAGCTAAGAGCAGAAATGGATCTGCGGGAAGAGTTGGAAGTAGG
The DNA here is from genome assembly GCA_033070095.1 of Escallonia herrerae. Lineage (NCBI taxonomy): Eukaryota > Viridiplantae > Streptophyta > Magnoliopsida > Escalloniales > Escalloniaceae > Escallonia > Escallonia herrerae. Next base: position 69,624 of record JAVXUP010001904.1, on the reverse strand, counting down.
AATAGGTATCGATGGAGTTACAATAGTTCCTCCTGAAAGTGGGCCGAGAAGGGTCCATCCTAGATACTCCAAAACTTCTGCTTGCAAGGATCAAGAAGCCATAGAGATTATTGCGGAAAGCCATGGAACAAAGTCGTCTTTTAACTCAAGTTCTTTGGATTTAAAAAGTAAGGGACCCAATGCTGATCAGGATGGTAATGGGGATGAGTGCCGGCTCTGTGGCATGGATGGGACTTTGCTTTGCTGTGATGGGTGTCCGTCAGCTTACCATTCGAGATGTATAGGTGCCGGAAAAATTCTTGGGGAGACATGGTATTGTCCGGACTGCGTGATTATCAAGACTGGGCCAACCATTACAAGGGGAACATCTTTGAGAGGAGCAGAAAACTTTGGCGTCGATTTGTATGAACAACTCTTCTTGGGTACTTGCGATTATTTGCTGGTGTATGCTACTAACTCGTTCTTTCTTGTTACCCCTGTTGAATGCGTTGTACTTAATTTAACAGGGCATCTTGATTTCTCTAGCCCTTACATGCGATTTGGTTTTTACTAGCCTTTACATATTTTAAGCTTCCTCCTCATTACCTACTCTGCTGATTGCAGGCTAAAGGTCTCAATGAACTCAGAGCCATGTTTAAGATACTACAATCAGAATGACATTCCAAAAGTCCTAAAAGCACTTCATTCATCTGTGCAGCATATTTCCATGTACTCGGCGATATGCAAGGAGATTTTAAAATATTGGAAAGTTCCTGAAGATGTCTTATCTCTTACTGACACAGTTGAAATGTATGGACCACGTACTCTTTTGGGTAAGGAAAGTCATAGTTTTCCTGAAATGGTCGAGTTTGAGAACTTTGCCAGTGGTGTCACTGAGAGTCGCTTAGAAAAGGTGGTGGTTTCTTGTCATGAAAACATTCCATTTTGGGATATTAAACACTCTGAACAGATTAGAACGGGATCCAGCATGTCCGCTGGTACAGTAGTTCTACAGGCTGATCCATCTAACCTAAACCAAAAAAGGCTGGCTGAGAAGTCAAGTCTTGAATCAGCTACATGTACCTCAGGAAGCAGCAGCGCCAATTACAGAGGGCATGGAAATGGGATGTTTGTGCAAAACATGTCCTCTCAAAGCAAAGATGCTAATGGCCGGGTCGGTGGAAGAATCTACGGGAATGTAGCTGGTGATTGCTTATACGTGGGTTCATCCTTTAGGCCACAGGCATACATAAACTATTATACCCATGGCGATTTTGCTGCAACTGCTGCCACTAACCTGGCTGTTCTTTCATCTGAAGAAAGTCGTCTTTCTGAATCTCATGCCTTGGACAATTACAGGAAAGCTTTAAATGCGAATATTTTACTTCAAGTAAAAGCATTCTCATCTGCAGCCATTCGCTTTGTTTGGCCGAATACTGAAAAGAAGCTTGTGGAAGTGCCAAGGGAGAGGTGTGGGTGGTGTCTTTCTTGCAAGGCCCCAAGTACAAGCAAGCGAGGATGCTTGTTAAATGCAGCTGCTTCAAATGCTATTAAAGGGCCTATGAAAATACTTTCTGTTCTTCGCCCTGCAAGGAATGCAGATGGAAATCTTCCTGGTATTGCAACATATCTTTTGTTCATCGAAGAGAGTTTACGGGGTTTAACGGTTGACCCATTTTCAAATTTGAGTTATAGAGAACAGTGGCGTAAACAGGTAGAACAGGCTACAACTTGCAGTTCGATAAAGACCCTCTTGCTTGATGTGAGTATTCTCTACTTCAAACAATTATCTGAAAGTAATTTCTGTTTAGACTGTAGTACTTGCATGCTACTGCGTCTTCATCAAGGAAAATTGCTGCTTGAAGTTTGCTCTTTGGTCCTGCTTGTTTCATTACACAGTTACCAATTGTTAATGTATCAGTGTCAGGCTATCTTTTTATCGTCTATTCACTATAGATTCTGGGCGATAACTATAGTGACGCTCTCGAATCTCGTCCCTGCTTCCGGTCTTAACCCAAAATCCACTAAACTAGTGACGCCCCGCTCTAGAACCTTGCTCACGGCACACTTTGTGCAACTAAGATCTGAGGTGGCCATCTGAGCTGAGTTGGCAGTATGCACAAGAGATAAGAGAGCCCAGTGACTAACATTGATGGTGACTTGATTCATATGCAGCCATGACAAAAACTCATGTGGAGATCTTTTCTTAGAACAAAAGAACATTTCATGAATGACTTGATTCATATGCAGGAGATAGTTAGATGGTCGTGTCAAAATACAGAACATTTCATGAATGACTTGATTCATATGCAGGAGACTTTTCATGAATGACTTGATTCATATTCAGGAGATGTTTTGATGCGAGTATAAAACCTATTGGCATGTGACATCCTTAATTTTGGAAGAGACTAACTCTTATAATCAGAAAATAGTACCTTCTGACTGGCGATTAACATGAACATTTCATGAAATCTGATCGTTCAAGTAGGAGTATTTTTCTTGGATAAGTTGTAGATCGATGATTCAAACTTAGATCAACTTGCGTAGGAAGATCAGCTAGAAACATATTGAAGTTTGCCATATCCGTGTGTTGTGCTATTAGAAGGACAGAAGTTGACCTTGTTCTTTACAATTACTCTGAAAAGGTGAATCTTTATCCCTGATTAGTTTGCATATATTTTACATTGTGTCTTTTATTGTCAGAATACTCGTGCCTAAATGTCTTCTTTTGTCAAAAATCTGTATTTTTAGATGGTCGTTTGAATAATAGTAAGATGAAGTTTGCCACTGTATTTCCATAGTGTTAAACTCTTGAGAAGATTCAGCCTTAAGAAATGATTCAGATGAGCACCTTACATAGGGAACAACTAGTACTAGGTCAAGGATAAACTGTGAGCGTAAAAACTTTTTTATCGTTTTGTATCTGAACAAATCGGAGCAACTATTAATGCAATGGTGTTTACTGCATACTTCTGTAGCACCAACACGTGCTTGGTTGGCAACAGAATGGTGCTGACTTTTTCATTATCTAATGCTTTTGGTTGGTATCGTGCTCCCTAGTCAAGTTAAAGGTAGAGCAGATAAATTAGCAGTTGGGTGCTGAGGCAATGGTCTCAAATCAGGATATGGATATCATATATAACGGACAGCAAGAAAACAAGATTGGAGAAGAAGGATATTGAAACAGCAGGGAAATGACAACAAATATATATCTATATAATGAACTGTTTATGGCCGAGTAATTGACAACTGTAGAATAGTTGCTTAAGTAGTCTATAGATGATAAAAAGGACCAATCTTCCATGTTATTTTTGAGTTTGGTAGAGGGTTTAACTTGGTTAAGGAGTTGTAGGTTCAAATAGGATGTTGTTATTGTCAGAATGGGTTAAACTAGGGCTCTATGTGACAGTTGGCCTGATTTGTTAGGTTGGATTCAACCAAGGGTTTGATTAGGTTCTTTGTGGGAAGGCTGATGAATGAGAAAGGTAGAGGGAGGGATTCAGTCTTTCAAGATACCTCTGTGGTTCAACGAATACCATCGCATCTTTGTCTATTCTCCCGTCATAAGAAGTCAAAGTTACTATAGTTGGCATTTTGTCGCTTAATTTTTCAATGATATCTTGTGTATCCAATGCATAACCTCCCCAGCTCTGAAGCACGGACACCTCTCCTAGGTGGAGGTATGGTGTCCTAAACAGATGGACACCCCGACACCCTCCGGACACAGCCCGACACGTGTCGGACACGGCTAATCGGTGTCGGAATTTTTTTTTATTTTCCGACACCGTGTCGGACACTTCGTCGAGGAGTGTCGGACACGGGAATGTGCAGTGTCGGACGGTTTGGGGCTGCTTTGGAACTTTTGGAAGTAATTTCAGGGGTAGTTGTCTTCTCTCTCAGCTCATATGTCGGCCGTCTTCTTCTCTCTCGTCGCCGTGTTGCCAGATCTGTCGCCGATGTTGCCGAAGCCGACAGATCTGAAAGTCGCCAATGTTGTCAGATCTGAAAGGCGCCGGTGTTGCCGGATACCGAAGCCGACAGATCTGTCCACCGTCGCCGTCGTCGTCGCCAGATCTCTCGCCATCGTCGCTGGAGGTCCTCCACCGCCGTCGCTTACCCACAGGTCTGCTTCTTCTCTTTGTCTCGTCAGTCGTCTCCTTCCTCTTCTCTTTGTCTTCTCTTTCTCGCTGAGAGGTAAGGACCTCTCGTGTCTTTGAGTCTTTCCCTTTTTTTTTCCTTATCTCCCTCTGTCTTGCATTCCACCGAAAGACCTCTTTTCTTTTTCTTTTTTTAACTTCATTTTTTTCCCAGTAACAAATAAATGTTCAAGTGACTTGTATTTATTTAAATTCCTTATTTTAGTAATTTTCATTATTATTTGTTATTTTAAGTTATGAAATGTATTTGATACTTATTAAATATATTTATATATAATAAAAATATATAAAAAATTAGCGGTGTCCTGCGGTGTCCAAAATCTGATTTTTTGGAAATTGCGGTGTCCGGTGTCCCCGTCGGTGTCCGTGCTACCTAGCTCCCCAGGCACTCCTCAGGTTGAGTACTTGCATCCTCCAGAATTAATGTGTGTTTTTATGAAATGTGTTTTTGAACAGCGCACAGCATACTGCAAAATTTATAGATACTTTTAGGGCTGATGTTTTATGCATTCTTGTTATTACTTCGTCTGTAGCATCGCAAATACTTGTTTGAAGGGGAAGTTGAAAAGAAAAATAAATGAAGCAAACAAAACCTGGTTTAAAATCTTCAGTTGATCTATTGGATGAAGATGGAGAGCAAGAGAAAGAAAATGTACCGAGCTTAGTATCTTAAATGGGGTTCCTAGGCAATAGATCAGGATGCAAAAAAGCTGTATATTCTCTATTCCTTGTTTGGTTATGTCTTTTACTGTCTGTAATTTTGCATGTAGAATCTCTGCATGTATGCATATGAACGAATATTATTGTTTTGACATTGTAGTGAATGTCATAACGTAAACAGAAAAATTGTTGCGTCTATGTATTGATTGTCGTATCATATCCTAGTGCCATTGAGAAGTTAAGATTTGTCATTTGTCTCCCACAACTGCTTCACAACATCTATCATCTATTTCTTTTGTTGGTCTGGCTGTGCTATATGTTCTTGTTAGTGTGACCTCATTGTTTATATGTGCAGCTCGAGGAAAATATACGTGGCATTGCTCTTTCAGGGGACTGGGCTAAGCCTGCTGATAACTGGTCATGTGAATCTTCTGTGACCCAGAGTGCTACAAGTGCCAGTGGTTCAACTCAGAGACGTGGACCAGGGAGGCGTAGTAGGAAACAGATTGTTGCATCTGATGTTGCAGCTGATGACGGCCAGGGTATATCAACTGGCTTCATTTGGTGGCGAGGAGGTATCCTATCAATGCTCATATTCCAGAAAGGGACTTTACCGCGCTCGCTAGCTAAGAAAGCAGCTCGCCAAGGTAATGAACCCACTATCTGTCCTCCTTAAAAAGTTTGATTGCTTTTGGTTTGTATTAGCATCTTTACATTATAATCAATTTCTTCTAAACGTATAATCTTAAGGAAGAGATGATAAAGAGCTTACATATTCTGTTGCAATCAGGTGGTTCTAGAAAGGTACCTGGTATTTTCTATGCTGAAGGTTTTGAGGTTCCTAAAAGAACCAAACAGTTCATTTGGAGAGTGGCAGTTGAAATGAGTAAGAATGCATCACAGCTTGCCCTTCAGGTGTGTTCTTCTCAATGACATGTTCAGCAATTGCTGATCTTCCTCAATTTTTGATCACATGGTAGCTTATCAGATGTCATATTTAGTTCTTTGGTGAAGCTCGTAACGTTATTGCTATATTCAGGTCAGGTACCTTGACCTTCATTTGAGATGGAGTGATCTTGTTGGACCCGAACCAAGCATCCAGGATGGAAAAGGTTCAGAAACAGAAGCTTCTGCTTTCAGAAATGCCATCATCTGGGATAAAAGAATCGTGGAAAACAAGATTAGATATGGTGTTGCTTTTGAGAATCAAAAACATCTCCCCTCACGTGTCTTGAAGAATATTTTAGAAGTAGAGCAAAGTAAAGACGGAAAGGATAAATATTGGTTTCTTGAAACACGCATCCCTTTGTACTTGATCAAGGCATACGAAGAAAAGGTGGAGAAAATGTTTTGGCCATCAGCTGATAAGACTGCAAATGGATTGTCAAAATTACAGAAAAGGCAGTTGAAGGCTTCACGCAAGGACATTTTCTCTTATCTTATGCGGAAGAGAGATAATTTGGACAATTGCTGCTGTGCTTCATGTCAACAAGATGTTTTACTTAGGTAATAATTGACTTGATCCACTAGTTTCCTCTCCTATTTCACCTACTTGGTTCTGGATTGATTAGATTTCTGTGTTGTGAATTTCAGGAATGCGGTCCAGTGTAGTGAATGTCAAGGTATGCACATAATTCAGCAGTTCCCCAGCTCATCTTTGTATATGCAATTTATAATTTTGGATGTTGAGGAGGGGGTAAAGGGAGGGTATGTGATGGATTTGTTTTGTGATAATTTTCTTTGATAATTGTCTTTTGGCTGTTTTACATGTTACAAAATATCCAGGGCAGTTCATTGTTAAGCCCGAATGCAGTCTTAGGGTGCTAAGGTCTCCAAATTCCTGAGGCTAGAGGCGAGGCGTTCTTGGATGAATGGCTACATAGCTTATAGAGATAATGTAAATCAGTTGAAGAAGTCATATAGCATAAATCCTTGTCAAGAGTTTATAAATTGTAGGCCAAAAAGACGAAAACTGCATATATATACATATAAATGCTCTGAAGCACAGGTGCGCCTAGAAGGGTGAAGCACCAGCACTGGGTGCGGGTTGGGTGCATCATGGGTGTGTGGGTTGGGTGTCCGTTTTTTTTTAATTTCCTAAATAGCGGGTGCGGATAGGATATGGATTGGGTGCAGATTCGATAGTTAGGGGGTGAAAATGCAATTCTCAAAAGAATTTTCAGGGGTCAAAACATTAAAACAGAAGTTTCGGGGTCACATCCTGAATAATAAAACTTTTACTACCTTATTATAACCGGCAAATCCTGTTCGGCTAAAGCTTGATCTGTGAGGAGTGCTGCGGGGGGGGGGGGGGATAGCAGCGGCTGTGGCGAAGTAACTAGCCACAAGCGTGACAATCGGCAACGATGGCAAGCACTGGCGACAACCTGCAACCACCGGCGACGATGAGGACCACCCGTTGCCAACGCGATGACACTCAGTTTGGCAGCTGGTTTATTCTCCTCCTCTCTTCTTGCTTTTAGTTATAATTTTTTGTGAAACTCAGTTGGGGTTTATTGGGCTGACCAACAGTAACAGGTCCATTCGGCCACATGGCACTACATAATTACATGCAAACCCATTGATTATACACATGCAAGCCCACATGGTCAACAGTAACAGGTCCCATGCAGATACATGTAAGTGGGTCTATGCATTTTCAAGCCCACTGATCATAGCAGCTCCCAATAATCACATGCAAGTACATTACAGCTCCCAATGGTCACATGGTTAAATTAAGTTTCCCTATATATGCACTTCCTTAAAATTCAAATGGTCCCTTTTTTGTTTAGAAATTTAACACTAAGTATAAATAGTTAAGAAAATATATCCAAAATTTGCCGTATCTTGCTGCACCCGTATCCTAAAATTTTCAAAAAAGCCGTATCCGCGTATCTGCACCATGTTGTATCCGCACCCGTATCCGTGCTTCATAGTATAAACGTACATAGATATGCATTTTTATTTATGCAATGAAACTAAAGCTTTGAAATTGGTTTTAGTCATGTACTTTTAGCACTTACAAAACAGTTCAATATTACATAAAAGTAGTTGAAATCACTTCTCTCTGCTGTATAGAACTAACCTTTGATTCTGCTCAGTATTTTTCTTTTCTCTTTTTGGTAAGAAAAAGAAAGCTAGAAAGGAAAATAAAGAAGAAACGAATCATTTTTTTTTTCAGTTTTCAGACAGAGGTAAAGTTAATAATTTAGATTTTAGACAGTATTAGGCACTTTACCTAGTGAAGAAGTTGGCATAAGAAGAAGACTGAAGTCAGGAAGAAGTCATTGAGGAGAACCTGGATAGAAGAGCCCTTAGGGTAAGCCGCAAGCAAGAAGACGCGTTGGCTTTTTTTCCCGCTGGATTTGATTACTTTTATTCTCTGACTTTACGACCTAAAATCTATGAATCACTCGTATATGCTTTTGAATTCTATATATCTACAAGTCTAATATGGAAAACCAGCAGGGATCTGTTTTGGCCCTTTTACATTTCTTACGACTCTTTGACCCTGTGACCTTTTCACTCCTTTTTTAAGTCTTTGACCCTTTGATTGGTTCCCAGGCATCCTTTGTGGCCACAGGGGCCTTCTGCACCTCTCGCCTAATTGCGACAGGCTTACTCCTCTTTGAAGTCCTAGGAAGCACCGACACCTCATATAGGTTGAGGTATGGTGTTTGACACCTACCGACACCTCAACACCTCATCGACACCTCCGGACACGTGTCCGACACCTCTTAACGTTGACCGAATATATTTATTTATTTTTTAATTAAAGGACACCGTGTCAGACACCTCTCAAAGAAGTGTTCGGTACCTCTTCAAGAAGTGTCCACGCGTATGGGGCCAAAGTGCAGTATTTCAAACTTATTTCAGGTTCAAATTTGGGGTTTTTTAGAAATTAACTTTTAGGCCAAACCAAGGACAAATCTAGGTTTTTTTAGAAATGAACTTTTAGGGCAGACCCTAATCAGATCAACCCAACAAAAGGTAAATTCTTCTTTTTCTCTCATGTCTTTTTCTTTTCCTTCTTTTTGTTACCTAAAGCATCCAAGTTTGTCAGTCCAGAGTAAGAAAGGTCAACATGTCTGACCTTATTTACAGACTCACCTGGCTATATAAAAGCTCTCCTTCATGCCTTTTGTGCCATGTCTTTTTTCCTTCTCTCTCGTTACTGTTGAGACTCTAATCTTCGTACTGTTGAGACATTGGATTGCTTTCCTGTTAGCGACCTTCTTGTTACTGTTAAGCCTATTTATGTTACTAGCTTTCTTTATCATCTGTTTTGAATGAAATTCAGTTGCTCCAATTGATGTTTATTTTGGTTATCAATATTTACATGTGTGTGTGTATATATATATTAAAAAATTCTGCGTTGTCCAAAATCTTATTTTTTGGAAATTGCGGTGTCCGGTGTCCTGGTAGGTGTCGGTCTCCAACACGGTGTCCGTATCTGTGCTACGTAGCTATAGTCGCCTCGCCTGGGCCTCGACGAGGCGCCAAGCTGCCGCTTGAGGTAGCCAACGGCGCTCACCTGGGTCGCCTTTAACAACCCTGGTGTAGTCTAGTAATTTAGTCGTACTATTAGGACTATTTTTATGTTTTTCCTTGCCCACCATTACTAGGTTTTTAAGTTCTATATAAGCTGATGTAACCCCCAAATATTATTGGAACAGAATAAAGTTTAAGTTTCAGGGAAGTGGGCTATAGGCTGCTGGGCGGGGTGCACAGCAGATCCCATGCGTGATTGAAGCAATTCCTTTGTTCCCCGCTTTCTATAAATCCCCTCTACATTGCACGCTCTGTTTCCATGCTTTTTTAAACTATTTCACTATTGGTCTCTTCAGAATGCATGAAATACCCTTGCCTTGTATGAGATTTGCTTCCGGCACTTTGCATAGGACATGTCACCAAAACCTATATCTTGTAATTGACGTTTCATCTTAAAAATAATCATTATCTTATATGCTCCATTTATTTAATAGATCATAAACACTACTTTGTCATTGCCTATCATGTCTTTGGGCTTGGAAATTGGATGATTCTGATGCTACACATACCATATGCAACAAACCTTTACTGCCCATGTGTATAGCTTCCTGTGCTTTCATTTTTTTGGGGCCTCCAGTTTCTCTTTGTCCATGCTCAATTTTTTCTTCTTTTTGAGCTCAGAAAGGAGCGGAAGCCTTGTACCTATGTTCTCCACATCTAGTGGATTGTTAACTGCACTCCACAGTTTACCACTTGGACTCGACCCTTTGTCGGTAAAAGATCTTTTAGTGGGCACTTTATCATACCTTTCCGTGACACTTTTTCATGTTTAGTGACAAAAGTAGACCGCAAGTGGTATAAAAGTGCATATATCAATTTCCAACATTTATATGTAGGTAAACTGATACATCTCTTTTCAAAAATAGTGTTTTAGGTAAATTGCCTTGTTGGGTCACTGTTAATGTCATTTGATTTGCAGTGTGTGGAAAGATATGATTTTCAACATTTTCAAACTGGTAATACAATTTAGATATGCACAAAATGCAGATTGTGGTGGTTGAGAATGTAAACCTCTTGGTGGTTTAAGAAGAGGAGATTTCATATGTGCAGACAAATCACAGATTACTAATCCTAGAAAATAGACACATTGGTTGATAAGCTTGAAATTAGTAGAGCTTGGCCATTAAAGGTAAAGCTGGTTGGGCGTGTGTAGTGATCCTCCACTCAGGGGAGGCAAAAAAGGTTCTATCTCCACTGGATGCTCTATTACTTTGTTTGGGAAGAATACAGTAGCTCCGGTAAACCTCCTGGTGGTTCAAGAGAGGGGGAGATTTGATATCTTGGTTACTAAATTCTAGAAAATAGACACATAGGTGGTAAACTAGAAATTAGTAGAGCTTGACCATTAAAATCAAAACTGGTTGGGCATGCGCGTGTGATTCTCCACTCAGGGGAGGAGAAAAAGGTTCCAGCTAGCTCCACTGGATGCTCTATTACTTTGTTTCGGTAGAGGTAGAATACAGTAGCTCCAACTCAAGTAGAAAATGAAGTGTGAATGTGAATATTGACTATCGAGCTTAAGTTGGATTCTACATGGTAACTACCCAAAAAAGAATCATTAAATGCACTTGCCAATTATCGAAAAGTTACTGTGGAACTCGTGTTGGCTATTTGGAGAAACTGCTTAAAGAAGTCTAGTAGAAAATGGACGGCTGAGTAGTCATCATGTCATGTATTACTTGTGGGAAAAGATGCAGGCGTAGTTGGGCAATTACTATGCTTTTCTTTAGATTATATGGGTGGCTTTTATAGTAATGCTTAATGCTTAAAGTTTGAAGTTTTTCTTTGCAGCCACATATTGCTTATTACTTAGCGTAAGCATAAAGTGATGTTGATATGTATTATTTTCTCCTTTTGACATTCTTATGGGATGTCACGTCTTATCGTATCCTTGTTTGCACCTGCATCCATGTTTTTCATTGGCATTCTGATCTTCTAATTGACACTAGTGATGTTTTTAGCCATCTTTTTATCAGGTTATTGTCATGAGCATTGTACTACTTCAGCAGTTCACAAGAATGAGCTAGTTGATATCTTGACCTGCAATCAGTGTAATTATGCAAAGGCTGTAACTCAAATTGATAACGACAAAGAATCTCCAACTAGTCCCTTGCTATTGCAAGGTGAAGAGTTTCAGACTCCAGTGACAGTCACTAAAGGTGGTAGGCAAAATGGTTATAAGCGGCCATCGGCATCTGCAGCTTTGGAGAATTCATATGAGATGATATCAAGAACTCAGGATTCCCCTTTGGCAGCAAAAAGCAAACAACGAAATTGTTCTTGGGGACTGATATGGAAGAAGAAAAATTGTGAAGACACTTGCATTGATTTCAGATTGAATAACATTGTTCTCAAGGGAAACCCAAACATAAATGCATCGAGTCTTGAGTGCCATCTTTGCCATGAGAGTTATAATCCTGATCTGATGTATATCCGCTGCGAAGCATGTCAAAGTAAGTTTTCCCAACAGTTCGAGCGCAACTACTCTTTTTTGAATAATGTTGACCTATGCCATGGTTATCATTATTTCATGTTTTCTATGGTCTTTTTGCAGAATGGTATCATGCTGAAGCTGTCGAACTTGAGGAGTCAAAAATATTTGATCTTGCAGGGTTTAAATGTTGTAGGTGCCGTAGGATAAGGTCGCCCTTATGCCCTTACATGAACCAATCCGCAAAACCAAAGTTATTAGGGGGCAAGAAGACGCACTTGGGGGGTTCAAAGAAAGGAAACGTAGAAGCGAACCATGATCCTGGAACCATTTCTGAACAACAAATAGAGGAAGAACCTGCTACTCCAGTGTTTCCCGCAATGGAAGAAGTTTTACACATTCAGGAGAATGATCCTCTTCCTTTCCCTATTTGTAGGGTTGAGCGATATAGCGAGAAAAATCCGGAAGGGGATTTGGAATGGAACACTGCTTCTGTTTCCGGACATGGGCCTCAGAAACTACCGATCAGGAGGCATATGAAATGCGAGAAGGATTTAGATGGTTTATCAGCAAATAATTTACCTCCTTTTGAGTTATCCAACCCTCCTGCTGGAAATGTGGTGAACCCTGAAGAGAAATCATCGCCTCTTGTAGAATGGGACGCTCCAATAAATGGCTTTGAAGATGATATGATGTTTGACTATGAAGATCTCAACTACGAGGATATGGAGTTTGAACCCCAAACATATTTCTCTTTTAAAGAGTTGCTGGCACCTGATGATGCTGGCCAATTAGATATATCTGGGGATGTAGCTGGGAATTGGGAAAATTCTTCTCTTTCGAGGGATGGTGATCCTGAGCATTATGGAAATAGTATCACTTATGACCATGATGAACCTACAATTTTAGTAGAAGCCGCTGCTGATTTGGTGCCTTGTCAGATCTGTTCTCACACAGAACCATGCCCGGATCGTTCTTGCCAGAATTGTGGGTTGTGGATACACAGGCATTGCTCACCATGGGTGGAGTCATCTGAACAGGGTGGCTGGAGGTGTGGCAACTGCCGCGAGTGGCAGTAGTTTTGTTCAATCGACTATTGGTTTCTGTGTGCTCTTTTGAAGTGCCGATTCTTGTGAGTGATAATGGACTACTGATGATTCTTTTGATGATCAAGGGCGTGCAAATTGGGATCCTATAGAGATAGATTGGATGGGTAGGTAGTTGGAAAGAACACGTGCCGGAAGCACTTTGTACAGGGAGTGCGAGGGGCCTCACGTTGTGGTCTAGGCGATACTTGTCTGCAAGATGGCGCATGTCCTGGCAAGTTCTCTTCCTAATTAAATTAGTTTTTTATTTTTATATAGCAATTTTTTCATGAGGTTTGGAAAAGTATCCGTCAAGTATTATTCCCATTTTGTTCCCCCTAGATTAAGCAATGGGAATGTTATAATTCGTAATTGGAAGCTTTTGTGTTCACTCTGATCCCGATGGATAAGCAGGTTTTTTTGTTGCTTATCTCGTTATTTTGCCTGTAGATATAAGAGATTACTTTTTGGGATCAGTAAAGATGCGTCTTAGTATAATATTTGTTGACGTGCTAAGCTTTTGCTGGTTACAACTATAATATTTGTATTTGCATACGGCTGTTTACCACTTGGTAATTGATTGACGCGCACTGCAGTTCACCACTTTATGGGCACTTGTTACTTTAGTGACGCTTATTATAGCTTTAATAAAAGTTAAGTGTAGATGGTAGTGTGGATACTGTCCACGCGGGTACTTGCCAACGCAATCTGGCCGTCTATCAGTGATTTATAGATGGTCCAGATTAAATCTTCTCCATCAATAGTGCTAGATAATTTTAGTGTAATATATTTGCAGTTTAACTCCAAAACTTTAGAAAAATATAATTTTATGCACCCTAATACTGTCACATATAAGAAAGACTACAAGGTTATTTGAAGATATAATACTACTTATAGAGATGCTGTTCTTGATCCTTGAATGTACACACGCCATGTTTTCTCTGTTGCTTTTTGACATCCAAACTTTTTGTTAAGTGGAGACACTACTCGATGCCTTACTTTCTTTAGAATTGTTTGATGGCAATTATTACACTTTCAAGCTTCCAGGATATTTGTTTGGAAATTGCGGTAGAATAACGTCGTATTTAAATCAATATTTCTTTTTTTATACTGGGAAAAAAATTTACATAAGAGCAACAAAAAGAAAAGCTTTCTTTTATTGTTGCACGCACTAATTCTTAGCACACCTCGTACTCTTTCACATTTTCACTCTTTCAAACGTCCTCTCCTTTCTAATTCTTACTTTGACCTATTTTATAGATGAAATGATCAGGTACATAGGATTTTTCAATAGTAAAAATTCTCTATAATTTTTTAGGATCATCTTTTTCTTTTATAATGACATAAATCTTTATTGTGTTCTTCACTTGGTTTTGTCATTTTTCGCTGGCTGTTATGTTCATTTCAATAATGCTTATCTTGTGGTCTCGAAATCTCTTGTATAACTTAAAAGTTTGGCTAATCAAATCAGGTTTTTCTTGGATGTTGAACTGTTCATAAAGTTTGATTACCTGAACTTGACCATGTTTGAAGGGTTTCATAAATGCTCTACACCCGTTTAGGATTACTATCTTTCGTCTATCGCAGAAAAAACAATGATGCAAAACAACTTCAAAGATTTAATGGGTTGTAAAATTAAGCGAGAAAATTTAACCCGTATTTATCAAACCTAACATAAGCATTAAGTAAAAAGCTTAGAAAAGGAAAGTGGTTATGGAAAGATAAAGATACCCAAAATGTTCTTTGGATAAAAGGCCAAGTTAAAATCTTGCCAAAACTAAGCTTGCCTAAACAAGGAGATAAACTAGTTCTAGAAACCGATGCTTCCGAAAATTATTGGGGAGCAATATTAAAAGCAATACCCTCCCGATCAAACTGAAGAACATTTATGTGGTTACTAGAGCGGAACCTTCAACGATGCAGAAACTCGATATCACATAAATGAAAAAGAGTTTTTAATTATAAAACGTGGTGTGTGTGTATATATATATATATATATATATATATATATATATATATATATATATATATATATATATATATATATATATATATATATATATATATATATATATATATAGGGAGCTGATCCATTGATATAGCAAAATAGGAGAATTTGCTAGCGCGATCTGGCCGTCCATCCCAAAAGATGGACGGCCCAGATCTTTTTTTGCGTTTTTTTAAGTACGTCCGCTACATTATGTAGCGGACAATTTTTTGCATTTTTTTGACAATAATACCCTCCGAGTCCGTCCGCTACATAATGTAGCGGACAAGTTTTCAGATCATTAATGTTCTGAGCTACATAATGTAGCGGACAAGTTTTCAGATTTTTTTTCTCTTTCTGTCATTAATGTTCTGATCCGCTACATAATGTAGCGGACAAGTTTTTAGATTTTTTTCTCTTTCTGTCATTAATGTTCAGACTTTTGTGGTCATTTTTCTGTCACCTTTCTGACTTTAGTCTCTTTCTCTTTCCTTCCTTTTGTGGTCATTTTTCTTACTAACGCCCTTAACCTTAACCTATTCGCTTCTATGTGAACTCTTTGTTCTTCCGAGATATGAGTTTCGGCAGAGCTGCAAGCTGTATTGTCTGGCACCTGATTTCGTAGTTCTTTTGATGAAAGAGAGGACACCTCAGCAGCATTAACCTCATCCACAAGGCCTGAGATGGCTCCTGCTGATGAAGCCAATGCTAATAGTGACTATGTTGTATCAGGTGGAAATTAATTTGCAGAAACCCATTCCTCATCTTGACCAAAACATTAGAGTCTGCCCAGAGAGAGAGAGAGAGAGAGGAAATGAGGGGAGATGACGAAAGAGAAGAAGAGAGAGAGAGATCAAAAAGAAGAGAAAGGAGAGAGAGAAGAGTCAGAGCTTTAATGAAGGGGGGAGAGAGAGGGAGAGAGAGAGAGAGAGAGAAAAAGATATGAGAAAAAAAATAACTTGTCCGCTACATTATGTAGCGGACAAGAGAGAGAGAAAAAGAAAAAAAAAGTCAGAACATTAATGACAGAAAGAGAAAAAAAATCTGAAAACTTGTCCGCTACATTATGTAGTGGACGGGAGAGAGAGAAAAAAAAGTCAGAACATTAATGACAGAAAGAGAAAAAAAAAAGTCTGAAAACTTGTCCGCTACATTATGTAGCGGACGGACTCGGAGGGTATTATTGTCAAAAAAATGCAAAAAATTGTCCGCTACATAATGTAGCGGACGTACTTAAAACGCAAAAAAGATCTGGGCCGTCCATCTTTTGGGATGGACGGCCAGATCGCGCTAGCAAATTCTCCTATTTTGCTAGCGCTATCAATGGATCAGCTCCCATATATATATATATATATATATATATATATATATATATATATAACATAATTCTTGTTCCTGAACACTTTCAAATCATAACAGATAATAGGTGTTTTAAAGCTTTCCTTAAGAGAGATCTAATACATGTTAGTCAAACAAGACTTTATCGATGACAACAATGGTTCAACTATTTTATGTTTGTTGTAGAATACATCTCATTAGCAAAAAATGCACTTACAGATAGCCTAAGCAGGGAATTATTCTTTACGATGCACAGAGTTATAACCTCAAAAAGACTACTCAAAAGGTCTTAAAAGAAAGGTATGAATCATGAGATCCTGAAGTCGATCTATTGGGAGAACCATCAGCGAAATTTGACTACTGCATTATTAATCTTAAAAAGATAGAGGATAGTTCTTTGTCACTCACAAATCCTCCCTCAGTAGCGGAAGAAGATCGTTGAAACTACCAAATCGAAAGCCCTAAAATGGGATGATAAAACTAAGCATTCAAAACTAATGCATAAGCTTTGGAATAAAGAGAGCAAGGCTGATACTTCGACAGCAAGGCGTCCTAAACAAATGGGCAAGAAAATAAAAAATTACTATCCTAGCAACAAGGATTTAATAAGAAAAGTGGTAGCTGAAGATGAAACATCTTCAAGGCAGAATGTTACCATAACTCAAACCGATGATAATAAAACAAAATCGTCTTATGGTCCAGGGTTTTGTGAAGAAAGGAAAAATCTCTTTGCAAATGTCTGGCTAAAGGAAAATTACCGAAAAGAGTTACTAAGAACCCTCAGTATATTCACTGATTATATTAAGCACTAAAAAAAAGCTTAATATAAATGATGAAGAAGGGATGAATAGTCCTATAAGCAAAGGAAGAAAGAATCCGATTGCTAGAAGAACTAGAAACATTGCTCCCAGCTGATATCATTATTAAAATAAAAGAGCTAGCCAGGAAGAAAAATGAATACGGAGAGATTTTTTGCAAACCAGAAATGAAGGCCTTCCTGAATTGGGATTATGGATGGCCAAGCCTCACATTAAAATCAGACAAGGTTGATATTAAATGGATTGAACATGGACTATTGGACACATTCGAAATAGATTGAGAGGATTGGCAACTCATCGACAATCTTCTAATTATAATTCAATATGCTCTTGGAGTTGTGGGATTTAATCGACAAATTATCACAATCTAGATACTGTCAACCTTGGCAGAGAGAAGCGCAATCAAGTTCTACCAGCCATACTAGATTTGGTATATTTATCGATTCACTAACAAAAAGTTAATGAATTTCTACCGGCCACACTAGGATGAACTTCGAACAAATATAATTCGGAAAGACAAGATTGAAAGAATCAATTTTGTCCATGCAACTACTGAAAACATGGTAGCCGAGCCCATAGAAGCATGTTTCTGGGATGGACGAAGGATAGTTTTCCTGAAGGGGTGTAGAGCATTCATAGAGCCCTCAAACAGGATCAAAATCAGGTAATTAAACTCTATGAACAGTTCAATAGCCAAGGACAAGAAGAACCTGATCTGCTTAGGCAAACTTTTGAACTGTACAGACAGTTTCGGACCACAAGCATGATTGAAATAGATATAATTGCCAGCAAAAAATGACAGAGCCAAGTGCGGAATTGACTAAAGATGTCTGCCAGAATAAAAGAAAAAAATAACCCTATAAAAAATTACAGAGTATTTGTACTGTTAAAAAATCCTATGTGCTTGATCTTTTCATCTATAAAAAGGGTTGAAGTAAGAGCTAGAAGGCAAAGGAAGTTTGAGAGAGTGTGAAGTGTGCTAAGAATTAGTGTGTGAAACAATAGAAGGAAGCATACATTTTTACTTCTCCCATGTAAAATTTCCTTTTCAGTATAAATAAAGAAGTATTGATTTTAGTACGACGTTATTCTAGTTCACTTTTCAAACCAATATCCTGGAAGCTTGAGAGTGTTTGATTATAGCCATTAGTCAATTCTGAGGAACGTAAGGCATCGAGCTGTGTGTCCACTTAGTGAAAAGCTTTGATATCAAAAAGCAGTAGGAGAAGCATGGAGGGCGTACATTCAAGGACCAAGAACAACGTCTCTGTAAATAAGATTCATCATAAAATAACCTTGTGTTATTATATTGTATCTGATAAAGTGCTATGGTGCATAAAATTATCTAAAGTTTTGAGGTTAGATTGCAATTATGTTAAAGTATTAGCGTTATCTAGCATTGTTGAGGGAGAAGACTTAATCTAGACTATCCATAAATCACTGATAGACGGCCAATGCCAGAATGGATGGGCCAGATCTTTTTTTTTAAGTAAACTTCACCGTCCGCACATAATGCACGGACGATAAAATTTATAGTATTGCCTCCCGTTTGCCTGCGAATCTCTCTGACTCATTAAATACCTTCGAGGCATATTGGTTAAAATTACCGTCGATTTGTCCATCCACCATGGTTGGACGCCAGCACGCACTGGCAACTTATTTAAGTTGCCAGCGAGGGCAAGGGAATACTTATAAGTAGACGTGATCCCTTGCCCTCCCTGGCAACTTAAATAAGTTGCTAGCGCGATCTGACCATCCATCCATGGTGGATGGACGGACCATATCTAACTTTTTTTAAAAGAAAACCCGACGTCCGCCACATTATAAACGTTATGGCCATTCATAATGGACATGCCAAAGCTTCTAAATGGACACTAAGCCAAATTCTCCAGAATATATAGTCTAAAAAAAAACCTTAACATTGGCTAGTTTTACAAACTTAAACTTCCAAAACTTAATTTAGGTTCTTTACAAAAAGGGCTAACAATATTTACCCACGCAGGGTTCCCACTACTCAAATTAGGGTGGGCACTCCAGAATCTCATTCAGGCTCTAAACCCATTACCAAGTAATCTACGGTTGATCATTACTTGTAGAAAGGAATCAAATAAAGGGTGAGCTTTGAGAGCTCAGTAAGGTTGCTCAAGGAGTTGCAAAATGATTCAAGAGTCAATTCGACGATAACATCAAACAATCATAAACAGTTTGATAACAACGTTAAGAAGAGTTTCACGTCAATCCCTTTTGATCAGATACCAAAACAATCATTTGAAGATCATTTTCAAATTCATCATTTAAAGACACAATGATGATTTCCAAAGGATCTCAAAATGAGTACAGATAGTTCAAAAGCAATCTGGGGAAGGGTTTTAAAAAATCACACATAGTTTGATAACATATGGAGACGAGTCTCAACTCAATCTCCTTCGATCAGATATCTACACAATCATTTTCAAAGCAATCGTTTCAAGATACAATGTTAACAAATTCAGAAGATATTGACAGTGAGCAAATGAACAAAGCCATACAGGGAATGCACAGTACAGAGTACATATGCATGATGTATAATAACTAGTCCATCTAGGTACTAGCCTGCGTTTCACGCAAGAACATACCATCCTTATAATGCCTCCCTCAGAACAGATTCTCATGTCAATATACAAAAAATAACAATCACTAAATCAACAAATAATCAATGCTCGACATGCAATAAGAAATGAGCATCGATACGAATTCAAATAATAGATTAAGGCTCAATATTAGGGTTTCAATGGCAAATAAACATACTGATACCAATTCATCGCTCAGAGCTCATGAATAGCTATGAACGAATCAAAAGAACATATACAACACAAATTATCGAAATTAGGGTTTGGAAGTAATCCCTTACCCTCTGAATACGGATGCTTGGAAGAAGTCCCTTACCCTCTGAATACGAATGCAGACGCAGAAAATTCCCAATATTTTTCACAGCGTAGATCTCGTAAAAATAATACAAGTTTTTTTTTTGTACTTGGTCAAAATTTAATTAGAACTATTTTTAAAAATTAGGTTTTGGGATAGCTTAGAAATTCCTTATCTATCATGACAATTGCAATCACTATTCATGTTCATTCAAATCAAAACACACACTAAAGTACCCTGAAAACACACTCTCCTTCCTCACCACTGCCGAGACACGCATACTTGCACACAGGATTTACACACACTGCTACAAACTTAACAGACACATCTACACCTAAACACACACTTTAACACACCTAAAACACACACATATACACACTATTAAACATAATTATGCACACACACACAGTCCACACCCCCACCGTCCCCCCCCACACATAGTGTCATGCACTAAACACACACCCCCTCGACAATATAGTGAAAGCACACTTAATCTCACCTAATTTCATCCTACACACATATAGACACCATACCACACATACACACATTACACCACCCAAACACATACACACATCACAGCATCACTGCTGTCGTAGCAGCGGCGTGCTTAACCTACAACACACCGCATACAACACACACTCTCACACTTGCACAACACGCATAGAATACACCACAACCCACACATCCCCACAATTATCTCTCCCCTACACACACGCGCGCGTGCGCGCGCGCTCACACATGCATACTAACACTCTCAATCACCGCAGTCACACACTTACACACCTTGAACACGCACACACTTGCATGATAGTTTACACACACATACGCACTAAACACCCACGGTTTTCACTCACTAACACACTTATTAATTCACATACTAAACAATTAAGGAGATTACCTTTATAAAAAAAAAACACCATAATTTTCTTCTCTTCTCCCCTATTTTCCCTTCTTTTTTGCCTAGCATTGTGCTATGTTTCTTCTTTGTTTTGTTTTTATTTTTTTCTCTTTAATTCCTTAAATACTTTATCCATTACTTTATAATTAACTTGATTAGTCACCATAGAAAATAATCAGAGGTGGCACCTGTTAGGAGAATTTCTCTAAAAATTTTACAAACGTCAAGCCTAACTTTTAAAATTGCAAAATAGCCTTCAAAGTTTTTATAATGATAAGATGGCCCCAAAACTTTTCAAAATTACATTTTGATCCCAAAATTATTTTAACCTTTCATACTGCTAATTCCTGAGTATCACTAAAAATTATCGCCCTTTTATTTTTTGGACAATAGATAATTATTTTAGACAGCTCGAAAAAGTACGGGACATTACAATGTCCCCACCTTATAAAAATTACGTCCTTAAAATTTGGCGTGTCTCAAATTGTTACTCCTAATTATGTCCGATCGCAATATCTATCAACGTACACTTCAAATATCAATATTCTTAACTCAGAAGCTTCCCCCATTAAAAGGAACTTGATCCCGTTTGTTTTTTTTATGTGTATATTACTTATAACGTCTAGGAACCGCTCTTACGCTGCGTAACTCTGATAACTGCCAACATAGTAGCTGAGCCACGTTTAGCCTTCTAGCCCAAATTTATGTCCCACAAATACCCGAACATAACTATTTAGTTCAAATCATAACACTGAGCTCACACCTGTTAGGCAATCATTTGCGCCCTAACCGTTCCTGTAATATCCTGTATTTTTGAAACAGTTTAAATAACTACCGGAGATCCAAAAAATAAATGGACATTAATTTTGAGCAATGATCGGGTATTAGTAGAGTATGAGAGCTTAAAAGAATTTTAGGGCAAAAATATAATTTAAATGTTTTTTGGGTCATTTTGGAAAAACTTTGGGGGCATGAATTAAATTATAATTATAGTGATGAAAAAGAATAAAATGAGTGATGGTATAAATTTTTTTGTGTGATGTCTAATTAAATTAATAATGACTAGAATAATTTTGAGGCTTAAATGTAGTTACATAAAGTTTGGGGTTATTTTGCCAATATGAAAATTTTGGGGGCTAAATTAAAATTTCAGAAAATAGGTCATAAGAAAGTGCCACTCTTACTTAAAATTTTGGTGATTCATCATTTATATTTTAATATAATGAATTCTTTAAATGTTTAGGAATTAAATGAAAGAAAAGAACAAAAGAAAGGAAATAAAAGAAAAAAGAGAAAACCAGAAAACAAAAGAAAGAAAATAAAGAGAAAGGAAGTGTGATACCCCAAAAATATTGAAAATTAACCTTACCGTGAGTTTGATTTAATTAATGGGAGATTAATTTATTAAGTAGTATTTTGTGGGTGAGAATTAAGGCCCAGTTTGACAAAAAAAAAATTCCAGTTTTTTTTTTTCAGTTTTGGAAATTAGAAAAAAAAAAGTGCGTTTGGTAACCATTTTTTTTCTTTCTTCAATTTAAAAAACCAGTTTTTAAACTGAAGAGTAAAAAAAAAAACTCCAGAAACTGGGTTTTTTTTTTTTAACTTTTGATTTTTTTATTGAGACCACCACCACCACGCTCCCATTGCTGGCAGCCACCTTCGGCGGCCGGCGACCATCGCCGGCGACTGCCGGCAGCCACCTCCGGCTGCCGGCGACCACCGCCGGCCACCGGCAGCTGGCGACCACCGCTACGCCCCACCACCGCCACCACAAATCACCAAAAAAAAAGTCAAAATAAAAAGGGTTACCAAACACCAAAAAAAAAAACTAAAAAAAAAGGTTATCAAACACCCACTTGTTTTTGTAAAAAAATAATAATAATTTAAGCTGCTCTTTAACAACTGAAGACCAAAAAAAAGTTTTGTCAAACCAACCCTAAGTGTTAGAGAACTAAATAAGGGGTTATTGTAGCCTTGGGGGTTAAAATGTAATTTTAAAAACTTAGGGGGCAAAAAATGCAATTTTGGAAAATAAGGTGAATGGGATGCATATTTTTATTAAGTAGCATCATTTTGGTGGTAATTAGGTCTAAGGGGGTTAAATGAGGGGTTAGTGTGGCTTTGGGATCAAAGCGTAAATTTTCTAAACTAGAGGGGTCAAAATGCAATTTTGAAAACTTGAAGGGCCAAAGTATAATTTTTGAAAGTTTGCAAAAGTTGTCACAATTTGGGAGAAGTCAGCCGAATGGTGGCCACCTCCTGGTTAAATTGAGCTCACTAAGTATGGGATAAAATTAATAAATTGAAAATATACAGGAAAAATTTGGGGGTTAAAAATGTAAATAAGAAACTCTTGAAAACAGCCGAAGAACAGGAACAGAAGGGAAGCAATGGGAAGAAAAAAAGCGGGGAAAGAAGGAAAGAGAAGGAGGGGAAGGGAAGGGATAAAAGAGGAGAAGAAGAACAACCCTAAACCTATCAGGGTATGCATTTTGTGTGTGTGTGTCGTGATCCCTTGCCCCCGCAGGCAACTTAAGTTATCAGCGCGATCTAGTCGCCTGCTACATTATGTGGACAATGATTTTGACCAAAATGTTCCGAAAGTACTTAATGAGACGGAAGGATTTGCTGGCAAATGGGGGCAGTATTGTAAATTTCATCATCCGCCACATTATGTGGCGGACATCGAGGTTTACTTAAAAAAAAAACAGATCTTGCCCGTATATATATATATATATATATATATATATATATATATATATATATATATATATATATATATATATATATATATATATATATATATATAATGATCCCTTGCCCCCGCAGACAACTTGCTACATTATGTGGACAATGATTTTGACCAAAATGCTTCGGAGGTATTTAATGCGACGGAAGGATTTGCAGGCAAATGGTTGGTAGTATTGTAAATTTTGACCATTTGCCACATTATGTGGCGGACAACGAGGTTTACTTAAAAAAATAGATCTGGCCTGTCCATATGCAATGGATGGACGGGCAGATGGCACTGGTAACTTAGCTTAAGTTGCCTACGGTGTCATTTTATCAACACTATATATGGAAGCTGATCCATATATAATGCTATAATTATCTATCTTCCCGTCTAGCCGCTACTCTTGTCTCCCTTATTTTCATGGGAATCAAATCAGATTTGAGCCGTTGGAGATCAATGTAATTACCTGTACTTGCTTGTCGATTCGAGGGCCCCTAGCCACTACTATGTGTAGCAATTTGTGTACAAAAATATCATATCTGAGTCATCCACAACCTCTAGTGGACGTCTAGAATTATACTTGGAGAAATAACTATTTTTCCAGTAGTAGATGTGGATCGGCCCCCACATATATGTATACGGAATGATAAAATGCCAAAGCTGGCAAGTTGGAAGCTCTCTGGCTAATTTCTTTTTAAACCCCTCAACAGTTCATTTAAAACACATCATATTTCTCAAAAAACTAAAATTGACCCCTCACAAGTCTAAAATATGTCATTTCTGACTAAAGGAGAATTTGGCCATACAAAGCTGGTAGACAACCTAATCAAAGGCGAGATCTAACCGAAAAACTCATCAAAATTTCATGTTTATTAACTTATATGCCATGAATTATACACACATAGACCATGGAATTCGAAAAGTTGAGATAACCAGATTATTAAATCAAATAATTAATGTATCCCATAAAACTCTAAGTATTTTTAGAATCTAAACAACATAACATCTCAAGTATTAACTGAATTTCACAATTCAAATAAAGGGTTAGGAAATGAAGACCGCGTCCTAAACTCAAATAACTTCTTATCAAACTTTAGAAGTTATTACGCTACCAAGAATTATTATAGCCACGAAACTTCATATGTATTTGAAGGAGTTATATCATACAGTGGTAGTGGATGCAACCGAAAACCCTCTTCTAGTGGCTCAAAAGACACCAAAGATCCCGTACAGGAAATGGGTGTAAGAGAAATAGAAAAAATAATAAACGACGACTTGACAAAGTAGAAAAAGAAAAACCATTGAAAAAACAATCATGGAGGAAACAGATCCAGTTGTTCTAAAAGAACATCAATATAAATAGGAAGAAAAGAGAGCCATATCAGAAGTAAATAAAGCATCTCCTGATATGAATTTATGGAATGGAGAAACCGATCCAAACTATGTGAGAGAGTGGAATCCAGAATTAAATTTAAAAAGAAATTCTAAATTTAATAATGCCAATATAAAATAAGAACATGTTCCTAAGAGCGGAAGAAATGCGCCCGTAAATCAATATGGCATATATTTTAATATTGATTGTCTTTCAAATACTGAAGAAATAATAAATAATTGGGCATAAGCCTTAAGAAGTGCCACAATAGGTGGTCATTTAACCGAAAAGCATTTTATTCGAGTCACCCTGCGAGGAAATGCAGCTAGATTCTGGAATCATATCAGATAACAAAATTATAATTGACGCCAAAGCAAGCTCAACGTTTTCGAAGAACGGAGAACGTTTTATCAGATAACCTCAAAGGAGAGTTCTGCGGAATATCTATAAATAATACAGGTATCAAAAAAAATTGCCTTAAAAAATTTAACAAAACTACAATTATGTTATATGTGCTATTCTGAAAATCACAGTTGTGAATTTTAAAAAAAAACTGCAAGTTAGAAATCAAAGATAGTCTCTATTAGCAAAAGCAATTTATTGCCAAACTCTCTAAACCATGGGATGAATTAGCAGAAAAGAATTTGCTGAATTCTTAAATGAGGAATGCTTTGTGATTCCTTTCGGAGAAGAATATCAGGTGTAGAAGAAGTTCTAAATAAATATTGTACTAAATGACAGGTAATAAAAGATATGAAAAAAGCTCACATGAGTTAAGACTGTTGTTCTAAAGTCAATAACATGGTAAACAACTATGGATGCGAAAAGAAACCAAGCTTTAAGAAAATGTTTGGAAAAGAAAAAAACATATGTGAAGAAATGAAAAAAAAATTATAAAAAAATTTAATTCATCAAGAGAAAGATCAAAAATCCTGGGGAAGATATATTAGAAAAAAAAATCTAATATTCCTAATAAAAACATATATGTCCAATAGGAAAATCACCAGAAGAGTGTAATTGTTGTTGGTAATGTGGCGAAGAAGGACATTATGCAAATAAAGTCCCAAGTAAAGATCTTTCTTATTCACTGAAGAAAGATACGAGCCAACATGAGGATACGAATTAAATTCTGAACACGAAGCAGAAGAGTTTGTTTCATAATACGACTACAAGTCTAATGATGAAACCACATCAGATGATAAAGAAAGTTTAAACAAAACTTTAAAAGGGGTAGGCACAATATTCATCATGTCAGAAACCTACGACCATGAAGAAGAAATGATTCCCTTGCCCAATAATATAATTAGTCAGAGTGAATCAATTGAGGAAGACATTCCCTATTCTACTATAAGCGATTATGAGATGCCCAAAAACATGGTTGTAGAAATATACAAAAGCGCCATAGTCAGATTTAGAAGTAAGATGAATGTAGAGATCTCTGAATGGGAAACCTCTGTAGGGTAGACTGAGGAAAGAATACTAAACATTTATCTCTTTAAGACAGATAAGGTAAAATAACACCTTAGAGAAGGATATCACTATATTCATATTGTAGTCTTTGTCCATTATTAATGGATGATAGATATACGCCAGTAATCTGTTGTTTAACAAATAATCGGTGGAAAACTTTTGAAAAAGTTCTAAAGGGGGGGGGGGGGGAATCCAAGGTAACTTGCATAACAAACCAGTTTTGTTTAAATACACCAAATTACTTCATGTCCTTAAAAGGTCCTTATCTTAAAAAGCATTAGGATTGAGGATACTGACTCAAGGCATAACCAAATTACAAGATGTATGCAAAAAAATTGCAATACAATATCATCTAGTCTACATAGTGGTAAACACCACAAATCCACTAAGTAAATCGCCAAATAGTGAAGCAGAACCATTTGAACAAAACAAATGGTAATGTCCGACATTAAAAGCACGAAAGATAACTCCAAAGTAACTATCATGGCCTGAAAAAGGGTGATAGGAGAAGGATTAGCTGGTAAATACTAGAACACGTGCAAATTAGGGAAAAAAGGTGTTGTCATCCTAAAAAAAATCAAAGAAACGCTATAAATGGTTAAATGGGAAGGGGTAGAATAAAAGTGTGCATATATATTTGAATATTTCCTGACGAGCAAGATCTTATTTGATTAGATGATCCCGCTCGTTGTAATCGAAGGCTGTAAATTACGTCAGCTATAAGCCAATCAGGTAAGTACAATGCGGTTCTGATATGCTAATTCATTGTTTCGATTAGCATGCCATGTTGAGGATGTTTATGTTAAATTCATGTTATTATGATTGGACACCGCTAGTCATTGTGATCGGTACTTTTTATTTGAATTATGTTGTTGAGGACTTGAGATAGAGTAATTTCCCTTAGCCCACCATGTTGATGAAGTTTATTAAGGATGATACATTCCTTATATGCAATGATTATGTTCAATTAGCATACATGTAATTGGTAATGATGTTATGTAGAGATTGTTGTGTTATTGTAAAATGTCGGCAATTATTGATAACCTATATTTCTCCTGATTAAGAACATTGTTGAGGATTTGTGGTTAAGTTTCTCCCGAGTCCACCCTGTCGTTGATGATAGTATTGTGTAGAGACTGTTGTGTGGTTGTTGTTGTGAGATGTTGGCAATTATTGATGATCGATATTTCTCTTAATTAAGAACACTGTTGAGGATTGCTTGAGTTGTGTTATTGAGGACATAAGATGGAACAATTTCCCTTAGTCCGCCCCAATGATGGAGCCCTGTTGTTTAGCTGTAATGCGGTTAGGGAAAACTAACTCTATATGAGTTCGTTTCTTGATGACAGTGTCTCTTTTAATTAACTAAGACTGAGATGAACACTCAGTAGAATGAGGCATCAATAAGTGGAAGGCCAATGAAAGTGAAGTAAGTGGTGCTCCGTGACATAGAGTGACTGACAAACGAATGGTGCGTGCTAGAGTCTGTCGTATCTGGTCGAGTCGAGTCTATCATGTCTGCTCGAGTTGAGCCTGTCATGTCTGGTCTGAGTCTGCATTATAATTGATTTCATCCGTTTCTGATCATTTTAATGACTTGTATTCCATTGATGTTTACTTTTGTCTATATCAATTTAATGTCCACTTGCATAGTCAGTCAGGCAGGCAATCTTGTCCGTAAAAAGGTGGCAGTGTAACACCTCGAAATTTTCGGAGCGTTAGCCGATCAATTGATCAAATCCTCAATTGTCCAATTTATTCATTTCCAATAATGGTAACCCAACAACATTCATGTCAGAGCACTACAATCTATCAACTGTCTTAACAAACCGTTCCCATCACAGTACAATAGTAAAGTACTTAATTCATTAAATTACATAATGGTTCCCTAACAAGGCTTAAATAAGTAATTAATGGAAAAACATAAACTATTCATAAGTTCAAGCTCAATCATTCCGAAATCTTACTGACGGTTATTTCCTACAGAAGAGAGCAGAAAAAGGAGTAAGCTTTCGAGAGCTCAGTAAGGTCACTCAAATTTCGATAGGGAATGCAAACGATTTGGATAGAAACTAATATCAAAGACAATATGGAAACAATATTCTCAATTTCGCAATTTAAGATTAAATAGATACATTTTCGATTTCACTAAAGCAATGCAAATGATATTGAACATGAGTATATTGAAAAGTCACACAAGCAGTGCAGGGTAACACTTAGCAAAGCCATACATGCAGTACTTAATAACAAAATGGTTACATATGCATATGAACACTAGCTAGACCATTTAGGTGCTAGTATCCCTGACAATACAGACCATCCTTGTATCACTCCGATATAGACCATCATTATAACTTCTCAATTCACTAACTCATGTCAATATGCAAAGTATACTAAGCGATGATGCAATGATTTATTCGATGCATAGTGAGAAATAAATTAATAGCATCGAAAAAGGATTTTCAATAAACATATAAGGCTCAAAGCAGGATACTAATGGCAATCGATACGATTTCATCACAATTATAACTGAGTCTAATGGAAACGTCAATAACAATTTAGAAAGAATATTTACGATTTCAAATAGATGAAATAGGGTTTCGGAAGAAATCCCTTAGCTCAATCCAAGCGCTAAAGCTAAAGACGCGACCTAGAAATATCTCAAAAATATTCTTATCGTTCATTAAACATTATTTATAGCTTAATATAGCATATGGGATAAAAATATAAATTTTAAATATTGTTTTTATTATTTTCGAATTAAAATAATTTCCTTAAATACACTAAAAACCAATAAATTGCCATAATTGCTTCTAGATGGAAATGAAGACTCATAATTTTTTATAAAAAACTTAATATATGTATAAAAATTTTAGAAATAAAAATCAGGATTTAAAGCGGGCTAAAACTATTTCTTTATTTTTCATTTTGCTAAAATCCATGTAACATGGAAAATGATAATAAATCAACTCCAAAAATTATCAAAAATTTATTGACTCTTTCTTATACCATAAAAACATTTATATAATTTTTTCAAAATATTTTCATGCGTGTAAAGGCTCAAAATAATTCTAAAAGTTTGAACATTCAAAAAAAATTAAAAATACATACATTTTCAAAAAAATATAAAACTTTACCAGAAATTCTATTATAAACTAAGGTGTTATACTCTAAATTCTCATGTCTAAGGATAACTGTATACTATCCAATGCTCGCGATGTACTTAAAGCTAACCCAATACTCGCTCTATAAGTGCACTTAGCCTCTACCTCACTTACACACCCTCACAGCACATGAGCCTCACCTAAACATAGCATTTTTTTTTTCATTCCACACCAATAGCTACACACACACACAACATTACTCACACAAAAAACACACACACACACACACACACACACACACACTTGTATATACCTATTTCACACCGTAGGCACACAACCAACATCACCGCATGGCAGCCCACATACATGCGCTATACACACGGTTCACACCTTGATTCACACACACTCAAGCACACAATACTCAGCACACACAAAAACACACACACCCATCACAGCTACTGCCTCATGGCAAGCTTCTTCCTCTATTCTTGTTTTCAAAGACCAAAACTCACACCACACAGCTACTCACGGCAGTAGCTACCCTTCTGCTTCACACACATGCAAGTACACATTGCACACAACACACACAAAGGCGCACACCCATGCGCAAACACACTTTAACACCTTTCACACACACAAGACCAGCAGCGCACGCACACAGCTATATACACAATTCACACACCTCTTCTAAAACCTACAAAAACACACATGTGTACAAGGGGCTGTTTTGGCAGCCCCTCCTCTTGTCCCTTACACACACACACTCACGCACCAACAACACTTTGCACCACTGTAAATAGCCCCTCCCTTGTTGTAGCCTACACCCTTACACACAACAAATACACAACACATACCCCCTTCACACAAGCTACCTTAATGGCAGTTCTCTCTCCCTCTTCCAACATCCACACAATCCCACTGTATGCCCACCAACTCATGGCCATGGTGGCCCTTGAACCCACAAATGCACGGCCATGGTGGCCACTGAACCCACAAACGCACGGCCATGGTGGCCACTGAACCTACAACGCACGTCCATGGTGTTCCCCTCATTTTGTTCAGCCGTCTTCACCAACGGCACACATACAAAACACATCATCCACCCTCTTTCACATACAAACCACCCATGCGCAATACACACACAGAAACATCCACATAACTCAAATAACTGACGAGAATTAGAAAGAAAAAGAGAAGGAATTCTTACCTTGCCTTTAGCTGCTTCCTCTTTCTCTCTCTAGGAAATGTGTACGTCGACTTGGGTAGGAGCCCCTTTTGGGTGGCTGCCAGAGAAATTATGCTTATATATATAGGAAGAATCAAAATGTCTGTTCACTCAAATATATATGATCTGCTTCATCGAATTAGGGAAACCTTACCCCTTCAATTGTCGCTAAATCCTTATGCATTAATTGACTAATACAAAAAATGGTCTAACAATATAGCTTATGATAATTTATGCATTAAGAAAAAATTAGAAATGAGTTATGATGTCTCATTTGCCAAAACATCGCTAATAAGTAGATTGCCAAAATGTCGCTAATAATAACATCGCTACTGAAGTATTTAAATTGTCACTAAAAGTAGTCAACAAAAAAATTCGATCATGTTAATCATCACTAAAGACGTTAATCAGTATCTCTTATAACTATTATCATTAAATATAACTTAAGGTTTCTAAAATTCTAAGAATCAAAATGTCTAATGTTCACCATTTTGTTACTAAAGGTCCGATAGATAAATCCAGCTTCAGATTTTTTTGGGATGTTACGGGCAGTGATATTGTTCTCTTGGGCCTTGAAGCCACTCAGTCTAATGAAAGGAAAAGATCGTTTGACGAATTACGTTGATGCTGAAGCTTTTTCTAAACTCTTGATTCATTGTTATTGTTGCGATAATCATTATTCCTTCGAGACTTCGAATCACTTGAACACGATACCTCATGTTGTCTTTACTTGGTGATTTGCATTCATTGCTCATCTTTGTTGTTGCAGGTTATAAGATTGGCCAAGGAGAAGCCTCTAGGAAGGAAAAAGAGACAAGCTAGAAAAGTTGAGTGAGGCGAGACAAGCTAGAAGAGATAAGGTAAAAGTAGAGCTACATGATACGTTGAGAGGAGGTAAATGACTACAGTCGTGTACTATGCTATAAATATTATTGTTGTTTAAGGACTTGAAAGTCTTCCGCTGCTAAATAGTGTTTGTTTTAAGAAAATTTTTGCAAGGACGTATTTTTGAGCATCAATTAGTGAGATGTTAAGGTGTAGTTACATTGTGATAATTGCACATTATGTGACAGCGTTATGATAAAATGGACATTGATGTCGTAGTTTGCTCTGTATTGCACACGGGTTTATGATGTAATTATGATAGACAATTCAGCTCCGATGGTCTCACCAGAGTTCAAGGGTGTCACAAGTTTGAACCAGAATATGAAGCATAGCATATTTCGGTCATAATTAATGGAAAGCAGTTCGTTATCGAACTATTAATCCAATTTGACTCCTTAGACGGTGATTTTCTAATAGAAAATGTTTTTTTTCTAAAACAACCTAAAAATCAATCATTTATTTAGGAAGAGTTCCATATTGAAATACAACATCAAAACATCCCATTGTTAAAATAAGTTGCGTATTTGGTTTTCATCCCAAAAAATTAGGAGAAATCCAAAAACATATCAGGAGTGAGTTTCTCTATGCAGCCCAACACAATGAGGAGAACAAAACAGTCTTATGAAAAAAGGTGACTTAAAAAAGAAGTTAACCAAGGAAGAGTTACTTAAAGATGAAGTAACCAAAGAAGATGACAGTTGGATTAAAGAAATAAACTAACACTATTAATGCAAATAAGGAAAAGAATTTCCTAGTCCTGATAACATAAAGAAGATGTTAGAAAATAATTTTAGTGATGACTCGCTAAAATTATGCGAGAGGATAAACCTTGTGCGGCATTGACACTCAAGGATAAAAAAATATGTGGTTAACCTAAAATCAATGCAATATAGTCTTGAGATGGTCCAGCAATTTGAAAGAGAGATTCCCAAAATACTAAAATAAGGGTTAATATGACCCACCGAGAGTCCTCAAATAAGTCCAGCTTTTATGGTAAAAAATCATACATAACAGGTTAGAAGAAAAGTCAGATTAGTTATAGACTATAGAATTTTAAAAGCAATAACAATCAAAGATAATTATAAAATTCCAAACAAGGATATGCTGATAAATAAAATTCAGCTAGCCAACTTTTTTTTCAAAGTTTAAGTTAAAAAGAGGTTGTTTGCAAATTAAATGGAAGAGTCATCAATTCCATTCACTGCTTTTAGCGCACCACAAGCAGTGGCGGAGCCAATGGGTGGCACTGGTGGGCCGGTGCCCACCCGCTCCTTCAAAAAATTTTCTTCTTATGTGGTATGTTTTACCCACAATGATAAAAGTGTCCACCTAAAAATTCTAAAGTTACGTAAAATGAGATTTTTTTAGTTATTTTACATGTTAAAATATCTAAAACTTTTAGCGAAAGTTAAAAGAAATGTCATTTTATTCATTTAAAAAGCTAAACTTATACAAATAAATACCAAAAAAAATAATAATAACGTTCAAACTCCAAATAAGTAAACACATAAAGTCAACGTATTTAACTTCACAGTTTATACTTCACAAAACAACAGAGTACACTGCATTTGGGCTCTGATTGCTACACTGCATTCTCTGCCTCTGGCCTCACCTGTTTTCTTCTCCCCCTCCTCCGGCCGATCTACATGTTGCGTAAGATCCAATAAAGTCGAGCTCCGTCTAGTGGCTTTGGGGTAAAAATTGCTTCCCTTGATTGGCATTGTAATGGAAGGAGGTTTTCTATCTTGTTTTTGAGATGCCTGAATCAAGCTGAAGTGCTGCTTGTTGGCTTAAGCTTGTGGTAATTTCACAATGCACTCCTTGTTTGTATTTTAACATCCGAAGGTCATGACAACAATTTTCACGATAAGATCCCTGTTTGGAACTTATAATTTGGATGTTTAACTGTAGTAGCAATTGGGCCTTTAACACCCAAATAATTATATGTTGAGCTTCTACCTGAGCTATCTAGACAGAACCAAGAGAATTGGAATTTGACTATTACATTAGTTTGAAAATTGACTTAATTCCATGAAAATTTAACTTTTGCCGATGTAATAGCATAGACAAGCATATTGTGGCATGAGTTTTTGGAATATTCATCTCGCTGAATCTTTAAACAAAATAAAAAAAAATCAAGTGCCCACCCCGCTCAATGTTTCTGGCTCCTCCACTGACCACAAGGACACTATGAATGGATTGTGTTACCATTCGGATTAGAAAATGACCCACCTCTTTTTCAAAGAAAGATGGATAACATTTTTAGGAAGCATGGAGACTACTATATGGTTTGCGTAGATGATATATTAGTATTCTCAAAAATCAAATAAGAACATAGAAATCATTTAAAAAAGATAACACAAGAATTCATAGATCATGGATTAGTACTATAAAAAAATGTTAATCGAAACAAACAACCACTAACTTTCTAGGATTGAGAATAAAGGACAGTAGCAAAATTGTTCTTCAAGATCACATAGCTAAAAAAATAAAGTTGTTTCCAGAACAAATCAATGATGTAAAACAACTTCAAAAATTTATTAGGTTGTTAAATTACGCGAGAAAGTTCATCCCGCATTTATCAAATCTAATAGAAGCCTTAAGAAAAAAGCTTAGAAATAGAAAGTGGATATGGGAAGATGAAGATACCCAAAACATTATTTGGATAAAAGGTCAGGTTAAAACCTTGCCAAAACTAAGCTTGCCTAATCAATATTAGTTCTGGAAATCGATGTTTTTTAAAATTGTTGTGTGTAGGATTAAAAGCAATACCCCTTATCAAACTGAATAGCAGTTATGTGGATAGTGAAGTGGAACCTTTAAAGATGCAAAGACTTGACATCATATAAACGAAAAAGAATTTTTAGCTTTCCTGTCATAACACTTTCGTCTCAAAACAGATAATAGGTGTTTCAAAGCTTTCCTTAAGAGAGATCTGAAAGATATTAGTCAAACAAGACTTTATTTAAGATAATGATGAACTCAGCTCGGACTTCTTTCAACCCTTATTGAGAATAGCTACATTAACTCAAACCCAATAGTTGCATTTCATACTTTCATAATTGCTTATATGATCATGGAAACCGTATAATTGTTTAGATTTTTCAATTGAACAACCAAAGATCAGAGCATATGATAGAATTATCCATACTAGGAAGGGCCCCTTTCAGTTCCTACTCCTGTGGACAAGAAGGCCGTGATTAAAGAAAGACTAAGCCAATCTTACTCTACTCCTTGAGAGTGAAGGAGTGGTGACCCTTTACTCTCACTCCATACAGAGCGACGATGGCTCCATACGGGGAACAAAAGATTTTTAAGGAAAGAAAGGAGGATATTGATATTGTATTTTATGACATTTAGTCATTTGTTTAGTCTCTACTATGCTCATACCCTCACGCTTTTTGGGCTTCCAAATTAAGCTAGGAGTTCATTCCCTCATTGACTCCTATAATAGTTTCATAATGATAAACACTGCTTGGACTTCTTTTAGGGATGGCAACAATGGTTCAACTATTATACTTTTGATGCAAAATACATCTCATCATCCAAAAATGCGCTTGTAGGTTGCCTAACCAGGGAATTATGCTTTATGATGCAGGAAGTTGTAACCTCAAAAAAGACTACTCAAAAGGCCTTAAAAGAAAAGTATGAAGCTGGAGATCCCGAAGTTGATCTATTAGGAGAACCATCTGAAAAATTTTAGCACTACGTCATTTACTCTAAAGTAAGGAGGACAGTTCTTTGTCATTCGTAATCCCCCTTCTAGTAGCAAAAGAGGATGTCAACCCGCAAGCCCTAAATTGGACCATAAAAGAACTAAGCATTCAAAAGAAATAAAGAAAGTAAGGCTAACCTCGACACACCCTAAACAAATTGGCAAGAAAAAAAATACCATCCTAACAACAAGATCTAAAGAGAAAGATGGCAACTGAAGAGGATGAAAAAACAAAACAAAATGTTACCATAACACAAGCCCATGATAATAAATCAAAATTGTTTTATGATCCAGGGTTATGTGCAGAGAGCAAAAATCTCTTCGAAAATATCTGGTATTACCTGAGGAAAAATTACCAAAAGAGTTACTAAGAACCATTAACTAGTTTACTGATTATGTTAAGCACTTAGAAGGCTTAATATAAATGAGGAAAAAGGAATGATAGCTCTATAAGAAAAAGAAGAAAGACTCTGATTACAAGAAGAACTAGAATCATTGCTCTCATCTGATATCACTACTAAAATAACAAAACTAGCTACGAAGGAAAATGAACATGAGGAGATCCTTCAGAAATCAGAATTGAAGGCATTCCTTAATTGGGATTATGGATAGCCAAGCCTCACGCTGCCATCGAACAAGATTAATCTTAAATGGATTGAATATGGACTCCTAGACACAATCAAAATAGACCGAGATGATTGGCAACTCATTGAGAATCTCCCACATATAGTTTTATATGCTCTTGCAGTTATGGGATTAAATCAAAAGATTATTATAGTCCAGACAGTGTCAACCTTGGCAGAAAGAAGAGAAACCAAGTTTTACTAGCCATACAAGATTTAGTTCATTTATCCATTAACTAATAAAATGTTAATGAAATTCTACCTGCCATATAAGGATGAACTATGGAAAACAAATATCATGCGGAGAAAAACAAGATCAAAAGAATCAGTTTTGTCTATGCAACCATTGAAAACATAGTTGCTGAGCCTCAAGAAGCATGTTTCTGTAGGATAGTAATCATGAGGGATGTAAAGAATTCATAGAACCATCCAAACAAGGTCAATATCAGATAATCAAATTTTATGAACATTTCAATAACCAAGGACAAGAAGAACCTGATCTACAAAGCCAAACTTTTGAGCTGTACAAAATGGTTCGGGACCACATGATAAGCATGATTGAAATGGACATATAAGCTAGCAAAAAATGAAAAAGCTAAGTGGGGAAAATAATAAAGATGTCTCCTATAATAAAAGGAAAACATGACCCTACAAAAAATAATAGAGGATTTCATTGTTGAAGAATCCTATGTACCTGATCTTTTCATCAATAAAAAGGGTTGAAGGAAGAGTTAAAAGGTAGAGGAAGTTTGAGAGAGTGTGAAGTGTGTAAAACTGTGACATGTGAAGTGTGCTAAGAATTAGTATGTGCAACAATAGAAGGAAGCATTCCTTTCTATTACTCCTATGTAAAATTTCCTTTCCAGTATAAATAAAGAAGTATTGGTTTTAGTATGACATTTTTCTACTGCACTTTTCAAACCAATATCTTGGGAGCTTGAAAGTCTTTGATTATAGCCATTAGCCAAATTCGAGGAACGTAAGGCATCGAGTTGTGTGCCTACTTGGTGAAAAGCTTGGATATTAAAAAGCAACAAGAGCAGCATGACAGGCGTACATTCAAGGACCAAGAACAATATCTCTGTAAGTAACATCATATCCTAAAATATCCTTGTGAGATTACATTGTATTTGACAGAGTATTATGGTGCATAAAATTATATTTTATTAAAGTTAAGGGGTTAGATTGTAATTATGTTAAAGTATTGTGGTTATTTAGCACTATTGAGGGAGAAGACTTAAACTAGGCCGTCCATAAATCATTGATAGTCAGCCAGATCACACTGGCAAATAAACTAAGTTGTTAGTTTGGCAGTAGATCACGTCTCATATATATAGGGTGCTGATCCATATCTAATGCTAGAATTATGTAGCTCCCGGTCTAACCGTTACTCTTAATAGTGGTTAGGCTACCCCCCCCCCCCCCCCGCGGATATTCGACCCGCCCCAATCCAATAGGAGTGTGTCTTTTTACTTTGACCGGGTTATGGGGCAAGTATAGTAATTAAATAAAAAAGAACCAAATAGGTACGGGTCAGGTTTGGTAATTATTTTGCCCCGCCCGGTATCCAACCTGCACCCGCCCCATATATTGTTATATTAACCTTAAATCTGATCGATTCTCAACTGTCCATCTTTAGGGTATAAATAGGTTACAAACCCTACACACATTTCGCTTTCTCTTTATCTTTGCGCCGCTTAGCAGCCCCTTTCACCTCTCTCTCCACCGCACTATCATCCCATCCATGGACCACCTCACCATTGACAAAGCCATAGCATGAGAGGTTCCTTCGTCTTTCAAGAAGTGCTCAAGTTGAGACTCTTATATGTCAATACTCAATAGAGAAAGCAGATTCAGAAAGAAAAGTGGGTCATTAGATTTCTAGTCTGTAATCTTGTAAAAGAGGATTTTATCTCAATTGCGAGGTTGCCCTAGCAATAATTCAAGGCCCATCGGCAAAAGTGTCACAAAGGTTGTTAAAGATCTAGAAGCAGTAGTCGAATTATTGTGTGTGCTAGAGAACCGAATACATATGGCTCTTTGCAAGGTAATCTACGGCCTCGTCCTCCCGGGGAAACTCCAAAGGGCCCGCTTTTGAGATCGCACCTGAGATGACGCACTCGGCGGCCTCAAAGTGGTTTTAGCCGATGGTCATCAGCTTTGTACTTCCCTCCGTTGATGTTAGAATCACGCAGTCCTCAGCCCTGTAATTCATGTGATCTAATTTAGTAATTTCAACTTGATAATATAAAACTTTAAATTACTTATTTAATGCGGTTGAATTCAGTTGAAATTATAGAATTAGATTTTAGTTGCAATTTTGTTGTTGAACTGCATAAGATTTAGTAATTTCAATAATGCATGTTAATTAATATCTAGAAATTTTAGCTATCTAATATCCAGTAATTTCAGCATTTAATAATATTGAGTAATTTGAATTTCAGTAATTACTGGAAATTAGTAGGACTAACGGGGCGGATCGAAGGTTAGGTTTTTTAATAGTCTGGCGGGTCGGGGATTGTATTTCCATCCCTTGACAAGATTGTAGGGTAGGGCAGGGAAGAGTCATGTCATAAGAATAGGGGCGTGTACGAAATTTATAAAATCCGCATTCGACCCGCCCCATTGCCATTTCTAGTCTAGAACCACTAGTGGATGGCTAGATAACAGTTGAAAAAATAACTATTTCTCACACACACACACACACACACACACACACACAGAGGGAGCTGATTCGTTGCTTGTGCAGGCAACTTCAGCTAAGTTGCTCGCGCGATCTAGCCATCATCCTTAAAGGACGGACATACTTGATATAGTTTCTTTTATAAAATAAAAAGTCATCCGCTACATTATGTAGCGGACGGTTATTTTGTCCAAAATGTCCTCAGATTCCTGTCCTTTTGATGGAACAGTGCCTGTCCATTACATGTCAGCCAAAACTCGTCCGCTACATAATGTAGCGGACGGCCTTTTTCCTGTCGCACGTCAAACCTGTCTTATCTGGCATACGGAAGGCAGTTTGTCTTTATCCAAACTTTTAGTCGTCCACTAGATTATGTAGCAGACGAGATATATAACTACAACAGCCAATTATTTCATAAATCTTCTTCCTTCTTCAGTATTTCCTAGTGGTGCTAGCAAGTAGATCTACGATTTGTTTGTCCTCAAGTCCTTGAATCTTCCAAAGAGCTCATTAAATCGTAGAATAAATCACGTAAGTTTACAAACGATAACTTTATTGGTGAATAATCTTGACTTTGTGGGTTTTGCACATGATTTTGATGATATGTAATGTATGAATAAAAGTGCATGTATATATTATACATGTGGTAGTGTTGGCAAAGTTAGATTGCCAACATTTGATAGAAAATTTTGAACTTGATGTATTTGCATAATTTCAGTCGCAAAAAAGGCATTTAACCCTGGACCCGAAGATCCCTCCGTCTTGTATGACCAAGCAAACCATATTAATACAACAATTTTGAATGGACAAGTAAGATACTATTTTTTGATTATATATTTAATTTTAATCATGAACTTTGTATATTTTACTATAAATACGCTTTGTTAATTCATAGGAAAGAGGTACACTCAATACAGTAGAAGTAACCGAGTGCCTTGGAGAGTGGAGGTTACACCCACTACAGAAGAAATTGTTGCATGGAATGGGGTCTGGCATTTTTACCTATGGGACTATTTTTTCTCAACATGACCGGGCCTTAATACGTGCCCTTGTTGAACGGTGGGGAAGTGAAATGAATATGTCTCACTTACAGTAACTGTAGAAGATATAGGGTACATCTTAGGGCTACAGGTGACAAGACGGGCAATTATTTCTGGTAAGATTGGAGCGAAAAACTAAGAGATTTTGCTAGGGACTTTTTGGTTCGATACTCAAGAACCAGTTTGGCCATGGTGGAATAAAGATGAGGTGGTTGGTAGAGGAGTACAAGACTTTTTGCTAGGGACTTTTGCTTGTCATGCACACAAAGGCTTTTTCCTATGGGTGGCCGGGCCATTCTATTCCCAACAACGATGAAGAACACAATCCACGTGAAGTATTTAGCTTTATTGGTAGCTTGCAAGAGGTTGGCGAGTATGCTTAGGGTGCAGCCACACTTTCATACTTGTATCTCACTCTACACAAGGCAATGAGGCCCGATTGCAAAGCTATATCTGCACGTCTCTCATTGCTGCAGGTATATCATATAACCCCTTTTAATTTCTTCTTTGATAATTATTTAATTGTCACTGGACAATAAATTTTGACACTACTTCACCTATTTATCTTTATTCTCAGGTGTAGTCTTATGAACACTTCAGCATCCGCGTACCCGAATGTAGGCTCAGAACCTAAAAAAATCTGGCCTCCGTTGCGCGCTTGGGAGTACAGTCGGATGGAAAGCCG
Source organism: Escallonia herrerae (assembly GCA_033070095.1). Classification (NCBI taxonomy): domain Eukaryota; kingdom Viridiplantae; phylum Streptophyta; class Magnoliopsida; order Escalloniales; family Escalloniaceae; genus Escallonia; species Escallonia herrerae. The sequence goes on along the minus strand of JAVXUP010001904.1, from coordinate 29,280 downwards.
TTATCCAAGGAGAGAAGATCCCCATCATAACATTGTGTTCTATCGATGGGAGTTCGACTCGATGTCTCCGGACCAAATATGTTGGGCACTGTACGAGAAATTGAAGGGCAAATGTGTTGGGTAGGAGTTGACTCACTCTCTAGGTTGCAGCGCATGCCATTGATGCTGTAAGACCCCATATATTTAAATGCTTATTAAAAAAATTTAATGAGAAGAAAAGAAAAGATAATAAAATTAGAGAGTTTTGGAGACGTAATGGGTAAAATTGTAACTTAAATATAAGTATATACCTTTTAAGACTTCTAATTTCATACGTACAATATTTTCATACGAATACAACAAAGTTCAGAAAAGTCTATATGGAATCCTTAGGGAAAGACATTTGAAGATCACTTTGATGGCTTTTGGTACAATTGGATTAAGAAGATCAAAATTTTGGATTTAATCGTGCAATTAGAGGTAAGAGTTTACTGTTTTTAAATTCAAATCAGCGTTGGATCGATCAATCTTACATCGTAAAAATTCATTCTCTGTGTTTAATTTTTAATTCCGACATCTGCGTCTGCTAGTGGCAGCCGTTTTGAGTGCTTATTGATTCAGTTTTAAAAGATAATAACTCATTGTCATATTTTTGGCTGCTTCTGGGAATCTGCCCAAAGCTTTTTTCTGTTTTGCTTTTAATTCTATGTCGTTCTATTGTTGACCAGCACCTTTGTTATAGTAACGTTGATCCTTGAAAATCATTTGTCTAGTATAATTGAATTGGAAATCTTCTTGAGTTGGCAATTTCATTTTGCGTGCCAACTGAAATTCTCATGTGGCTTTATTCTGTCATCACAGCCATGAGGTTGTGATGATTTCCATCATTATAACCCTTGAAATTAACTATTCCTCAAAACATGCTACCGATTTGTGCACATATATGCATGATCATGTCTTATTTTCTTTATCTTTTGTCTATCATGCATGCCCATCATGATCCATTCTTTCATTGTTATAATTATCTAATTTTCAGCTTAATGGAGAAGAGGTTATCTAATGAGTGTTCTATCTTATGCATAATATCCATCTCTGGTCAAGTTTGTATGACTTATTAAGTTGATCATAATTTAGTTTGATTGGTTCAACTTGGTTTTATCCGTAATTTTATTCATTTGAATAAAATAAATGGGATACTATGTATCTCCTAATTTATTGAAAATAAGTGTTGAAAGTTCTGTGAGCCATGTCACAGTGTATGTAAGGCTTCTATTTCTGACTTACCCACGTGGATTGTAATGTGGGCTAGCTCTGTGGGAAGAACTAGAGATCACGATCATATTTTCTGAACCTAGTTTCACGTGTTAGTGATGGCATGTGGGACCTTATTCTGAATGGCTCTCTAGTGTCTGTCTCCATACAAAATATATTTTGACATTTCGAAATTCTTTTGTGTATTTGTTCCGTTAAAAATTATGTATGTCCGCAATTTTGTTTTCTCAGACATTTTGTACCCCTTTTTGGTTGGTCCGTTGAGCGATCTTACTGGGCATTTGGCTTACTACCTTATTATTTTCATTTCAAGTTATCAGTAGGTGTGATTGGATTACGGGGCTAGCTGTGTGACTAAGAGCTAGCAATTTTTATCTCAGAGTCAGTATTAGTATTTTTAGATGTAAAAAAATTAAGACAATTGAATTTGTTTAGAATTTATTTTGGAACTCGGTGTCAGAGAAATTTGGATTATATAAATGCATTAGGCCGCTATGGCATTTATTGATGTATCTTTGGGATTGATTAATAGAGGCTCTGAATGACCACTTGAGAGACTTTTTGAAATTTTGAGATTTTCTAACTTTGTTTATTTGAATTTAACGCTCCAAAAATTCGGGGCGTTATAGATGCATTGGGAGATTACAGAGTAGCAACTACCGGATTGCGCAAAGCAACAGTTTGACTACCTGTAGGGGTTGTTAGCTGATGCCCCCAGACATGAGACCTAATAGGAACCCACCGAGTGTCCCAATGTTTGGACAGGTGGACGCCCTCGAATAGTGAGCTGGTGAGATCGGATTGTGGGAATCCTGGTAGGACATTTTGGCAGCCATTGTGTTAGAGCCTGACCTTGTAGTCAGCATAAAGCAGTATTTGGGATGGTATGACCGCATAACTCGGAGGAGAGTACACCTGGTGCTGTGGGCAAGAGGCAAAAAATACCAGCCCAAAGGTGTGCTTGATCTGCAGAGAGCATTTGAGCTCGTAAGTTTCCTATTGACATTCATGTAGCATTTAATCTCGTATATTTCCTCTACCTTGATGTAGGTTGATGCCTCGCTCGCCTTCTTCCAGAAACTGAATGAACGAAAGGATCTTGTAAATGCCATGGAAACAAATTTTCACTCCCAGGCTGAGATCTTGGCCCAAGGCTGCAGAAATTTTGTGAGGGGCAATAGAGGACAGCCGTCGGGCATGAGCCCAGGAAAGGCTTATCACTCGGGGCAGCCTTTTAGGTGTGAGTGAGGGAATGTGTGATCTCTCGGGCTAGACTTCGGGGGTGAGAGAGGGAATTGGTGGCCCCTTAGAAGCTGGAATGGTTGATGCTTAGGGGCAGCCTTCGAGTATGAGCCAGGGAATGGCTTATTAGGACCAGTGGAGTTAGCCCTCGTTTGAGTTTCTTAGGGACTAGGACATTACACCAGATCCCCGGAGTCAAGTCACACAAGATTTTGACTTCGCGAGCTTCACCTTCCTAGAGTCACTGCAACTCATCCCGTAGTCGAGAACTTCCACTTCGGGCCTCGGATACCCAAAGAGCTTCAAGGACATAAATATCCCCCACGTCGATCCCATCCCTCTTATCAAAAAGGTCATCCGTTGAAGCCCCTAAAGCCCAAAAATGTGCCCTAGTCCATAGGTGTTGGTTTAGTGCGCCTCCCAACTATGCTCTCAAATTTGCGTTCAATTTGATGAGCTTGATTACGATATCTCATGGGACAATATGTCCACCCTCAAAGTCGTATGCTTAGTTGGAAGATGGGGTGATGAGTCCCTACATCAAGCATCTGATCCATAGAGAGAGGGCTAGGGGAGATACGTATCCTCGGGTTTTTATGTTTGACACGCTTTTTAGTTCTATCCTCCGTGGACAATGGCAAGAATGGTATAGGGTCAGAGGGAGTAAAACATTGTCGTAATAGCATCAGCCTACTTCGCTCACCACATTTTTCACGAAGTCTATGAATTCGGTGAACTTTCGTGACATGGATGTCTTTCCAGTACCCTGCTTAGACCACAACCACTGGTATTTGCTTTGCTATGAACCATCGGTTATGAGAATTCCAATCCTCAACAATCTCCACAAAGATATGTACTAGATGCCATCTCGAACCTTTACAAAGAACAGTTGGGAGCTATGGTGAGCTTTGCATCTCTCTTTACAGTTTATCTATTTCTTAATTTAATCATTGTAATTCGACTCTCATAGCTTACGTTTCTTTTATTATTCCACAGGATTTGTTTTGTGTCATTCTTCACGACCTCTGTGGGCTTAAAGTACCGGCAAGGCTGAAACTAGGTATTTGGGTGAAGAAAAGTAGGCCCGTGCAGAAGAATGACTAAGTTTTGCGGTGTCTTTGTGTTGGTGTACATGGACTTCATTTGTTAGTTTGAGAGCCTCAAGGCCAGTTGGAGCCAAGATGACATAGACAGCTTTAGATATAGGATAGCTTGGCAACTTCAACAATGTAAACCTAGACAAGTAGGGATATTGTAAATCCGGCTAAAATTCAGGCCGGATAACATTGGACGTATGTCTTTTATGTAATAAAATAGCATTTTCTATGATTATTGAGAATTTCTTTCTAGTATTTGATGTGATTCAAAAATGACATGTGTTTATAGTTTCAAGTATTTCTTTCTGAATGTAGCGCACTATAGTTGAGTATCGCTTTTGAGAATGTGGGGTGCATGTGGTTGCTTTGAGAATGGTTGAAACAGGTTGATGGTGGGTTGAAAATCGAGGCAAAATAGGTATTAAGTGTTGCTTTACTGTCTGCTACATAATGTGGCGGACCGTGGAGCAGTGTACTAGATTCTGCTCTATCGTCCACTACATTATGTAGCGAACGGTGGAGCAACCATGATTTTTTTAAGTGTTGGAGTGCAAATGTCCACTACATTTTGTAGCGAATGTTTAGGCCGAATGCTTTTTTCCTATCAAAGTTTCGGAACTAAAAGCCCGAATTTTTTCTGAGTGTTAGAGTGCAAAGTTTTTACTCTTCCGTCCGTTACATTATGTAGTAGATAGTGTAGCAACAATGATTTTTTTCTTAGTGTTCGAGTGCAAAGTTTCTACTCGGAGCAGAATATTTTTTTGGCATCATTTTTCTCCACTGTTGGCTACATAATGTAGCAGACAGTGGAGCATAACGCTTTATTAGGGGTTCTTTTTCTCTCTAAATGTTGGAACCTAAAAGCCTAAATTTTTTAAAGTGTTGAAGTGCAATGTTTCTGCTCTATCATTCGCTACATAATGTAGTGGACAGTGGCTAAGAATTTTTTTTTTCAAAAGCTTGACATTTTAGCATGGTTAGTTAACCTGTTCATACATTACTTACCAAAAATACCCAAATTGGTCACTGCATTACAAGTTAGGTAGTAAAAAACACAATTCGTGAATAACCCAATGTTATCTCTAGATTGATTATTAATATAAGGAAAGATTACTGCAAAGTTTATAGTTCAAATACAAACTCCATAGACTAAAGGTTCACTTCATCTTCCTCGGCATCATCTTCTTCCTCATCTTGCAAATCGTTTGGACTTATCCCCAGTGCCTTGTAATGGTTTCACGTGTCATGCTTGGTCCTTTTGTTGTACAATGCATACTGTCTCAGCTTCTTACGTTGGGTTACTTATTCAATAGAGCTTTTCATCCGTGTAGATCTCTTGCGGCCTTTTGTTTCCAATATAATTGGATCCAAAGGCCAGATAACATCGTCTTCTTCCTTAACCAACTCATTATCGTCCGATCCCTATGTAAGAATGCCATCAATGTTAGTCGCATTGCTAGCTGAAGCTACTTCAAACTGGTCGACAATGGGATCTTGCTCTAGTGCTAGACCACAAAGATATTTGTGTATGGCCATTGTAGCAAAACCCTTTACGGACATACGTCTGAACATTGTCACCAGATGATTATAGCACAACATCTCTGATTCTTTAAAATCAGTATACAGATGCTTCGGAAAGGCAATGGTACCGTGCAACCTGTTTGCAACCTTAGTCCATTACGGCAAGACGTATTTATCATGGATTGCCTTGATATTCTTTTGAGCAAAAAACAGCAGAATGTGTCGGCACAGCATGCCGGAGAACTCAAAATTCTTGCAAACACATGTCACTGTATCCGTCTATGTGTCATAGTTCACCATATATAGTCTACACACTTTCTTAGGGGCGAGGTCATTCATCAACAAATAAATCTTATATTCACATGTAGACTTTTCTGCTACCTTGTTTATACTGTATCGTCCGGATTTTTGTAGCTCCACTTGGTATTTTATGAACATCACTTTTGTATAGGCTTTTGCACCATACCTCCGGCGGGGTCTCAAGAAGCCTTATTCTTTGTTTGTACATGCTTACAAAATCTGTAGCCCTTTCTTCCATGAATATCTCTGTAGCTGCCTTTTGGACATTTATGACATAACTCTTCAAATTTGTAGTTGTACCTACATAGATCGAACAGGGCATTCATAGATTCACTCATGCCATTTTTATGCTGGCAAAAAAATACCTTCTGATGTAAACACCAATCCATTGTTCTTTGAACTCATACAAGTGATGGAGCCACTCATGGTCTTGCAATGAGTAATCCTCAACAAGTTTTTCCCACCTTTCTTCAAATTCCTCAATTGTTAACCACTTATTAACGCACCTATCAAAATCTTGTTTAAAGTCTGGATACTTTGCATACACGTGATGTAGACATTCAGGGTATTTGTTGCTTATATGCCAGGCGCACAAGTTGTGTTGAGTTTCTGGGAAGACGATAGCAATAACCTTCTTCATTGCCAAATCTTGATCGTTGGTAATCAATTTGGGTGCTTTGTTGTTCATGGCTTCCAGCCACATCTTAAATAACCATACAAAAGTACTTTCGCTCTCATCCCTTAACAATGCGAACCCAAACAGGATGGAGTGATAATGATGATTAACGCCTATGAAAGGAGCGAAGGGCATCAAATACTTGTTGGTGCGGTAGGTTGTGTCAAAAGTCACATCCCTAAAATTTTGATAAGCATGTCTCGATCGCCTGTCAACCCAAAAGATTGTGGTAACTCGGTGCTCGTTGTCAAGATTAAACTTGTAAGTAAACTGTGGGTCCTTCATTTTTATCCGCTTTAATAGCCTCATCGTGGATTGAGCATCATTGATATCAAATGTGGCTCGTCTTTGGGTTCGGACCGACTTACGAATGTCAGTAGCGTTGAAATTCAATTTCTGAATTTTCCCGGCCTGTTCAACAAAAGACATTAACAATGTCGGTAGGTCCTATCTGCCGTGTTACTCATCGTGTGAATCAGGTTCCTTGCGACATTGCTCATCTTCTTGTGTTGATGAATCTGACTCACCTTTGACGGGGTTACTAACGGGTGATTATGCACCAATTCCAAGCTAGTAATAAGCCAATGATTTTGTTTGGGTTTATGGCTTACGAACATCTTGACCTTACAATCCATGAGTGCAAAGAAGTCCCATCTTCGGGGCGCATATCCCACATCATCATCACTACCATCATTACCCTATATGTTTCTCATTTTGCAGTGGGTGCCAACTCCTATGACACTCATATAACCGTGAGCATATTTTTTTGGTTATGGAACTTGTTCTAATTGTCTTGATTCTAAAGCCAAATCAACTCTCAACGAATATGCTTTAAAATATTCTTCGGCTTCTTCTAATGTTCGAAACGTTCACCCTAGATAAGGGTCACTAGCATCTACTGGTGTATTCGAGCTTGATACAAAATCAAACATTGTAACATTTTACCTACGTAAAAATAACGTATGGTTAAGTATCAAATTCTAACATTTTTTAGACATGCAAATCAATTACAAAATTATAATATCTTAAACATAACAAATAAAAATTTAAAAATGAGTACACTAATTTAGCATGCCAAATACAACAAACATAATCTCAAAGAAATTTATGTAAACTTGACTATGGTACCCATTAAGACATATAAACTCCACCACGTTACCCATCAAAAGTATAAACATCCAAAAAAAAAAGCTACATATATACTAATAAGCATTTAAAATCACAAACTTACCTTACTTGAGTTAAAGCTTTGAGCTTGGTTGCTTGAAGTTTGAAACTTGAAGGACTTGAAGAGAGCTAAAAATGGAGGCAAGCGGAGCTCAAGATATTGAAGATGTCAAACAAGGAAGAAGAACTAACAATTAGGGCTTTTTGGGTAAATTTGTCTTCCCGTCCGCCAGATAATGTAGCGGACGATAAGAGGACATATTTGACATGTGGTAGGAAAAAGGCCGTCCGTAACATAATGTAATCAAAAGTCGTCCGCTACATTATGACAGGAACTGTTCCGCAAAAAGGATGGGGATCAGGGGAATTTTGGACAAAATGGCAGTCCGCTACATAATGTAGCGATGACCTTTTTTTTTTATAAAAAAAAGATACTAGATCTGGTCCGTCGGTCCTTTAAGGATGGACGGCAAATCGTGTGTGTGTGTGTGTGTATATATATATATATATATATATATATATATATATATATATATGAGCTGATCCACTGCTAGAACTGGCAACTTAAGGTAAGTTGCCAGCACCATCTGGCCGTCCATATGCGATATGTGGACGGTCCAGATCATTTTTTTTTGCATTTTCTTTAAGTCTGTCTGCTACATAATGTAGCGGATGATACTTTAAACAAATATACCTCTCACCCACGCAATTGATTATGCAGTTAAAGTGGTTGTCCACTACATACTAAATATAAAAAATTGCCTACGAATCTGCAAGGTAAAGGCAGAAAGCACATTTCACTTTTAACTCTCCCCCCCATTCTCTCTCTCTCTCTCTCTCTCTCCCTCCCTCTCCCCCCCCCCCGAATTATGACCTCCTCTGTCTCCCCAATTAATCCACCTTCATCATCAAGGCAGTGCTCTTCCATGCCACCAACGCCGCCACCACCGACATTTCTGTCTCTGCCGCTGTAGTCCCAACTTCCTCTGCAACTCTACCGCCACTGTCGTAACATCCTTGGCAACTTCGTCATGGCTATCACGGCATCCTCAAAAATAGTGTCACCATCGTCTTGGCATCCTCACAACACCGCCATCTCTAACAACGTCTAGATTGTTGTCATGGAGCTTTTTCTCCAGAGTTTCTTTTAATTAAATTGGACTTAGATCTATTTCAATTAGTTTTTTTTCTCTTGTACGGTGCTGGTTGGACGCGATGGAGGTTCAGATGGTAGTGGTTGTGGGGCGGTAGAGGTTCGATGGTGGGTATTGGGGGGACAGAGGTTTTGGCGGTTGGGGTTCTTTCTTCCTCTTGTTCTATAGTGGTGGGTTAATTCAAGGCAGTGGTGGCATTTTTTCGTTTTATGGTGGTTGCGGTTTTTTGGCTATTGTTTCTGCAGATTGAATGGTGGGCTGATGTTCGGCAATGACCAGTTGGCGTGGTGGTAATGGTGGGTGATGGTGGCGCGATGGTTTGATTAGTGGTAATGGTGGGTGATGGTAGACGGTTTTGTTGTTGCAGATGTAGGTAATAGAAGGCGGCACTGAGCCCTATAGCCTCACGTAAAAAAAATTCTAATACATGAACTTGGAATCTCAAAGCTGAATAATCACCAACCCAGCAAGACAGAGACCAGTGGCTTACCGTCCACTACATTATGTAGCGGATGGAAACTGTAGCACCATTACTTGCACGGGTGAGGGGTATTTTTGTCAAGATTATGTCCGCTATATTATGTAGCGAACAGACTTTAAAAAAAAAGGCAAAAAAAATGATCTGAACCGTCCACAGATCGTGTATCGACTGCCAGATGACGCTGTCAATTTACCCTAAGTTCCCAGTGGGAGCAACGGATTAGCTCTATAATATAGCCGTCCACGTCACAGTATGGATGGCTGAGATGCCATAATTTTTATCAGTTTTCGCCTAACCGTCCCAAAGAGTGGTAGCTAGGAATTTAAGTAAATTTTCCCCATGTTGCCCCTCCTCACAAAGGTTGGTTTCCTTTTCTCTTTCCATCTCTCTCTATCTTACAAGCCAGCATCAGAATCACCAATACCACCACCAATCTCCAGCCACCATTATCATCGCTAATGCCAACATTAAACATTAAGGTATTCACCATTTTTATCAAGGTTTAACTGCCTCCCCTACCATTTATGCCAACAATCAACCTCCATGAAAAAAATTAATTAGAGAAATAGAAAATAAGGACATATCTCCAACAAGGACAACATCTCTAACAACACATGCAACTCACTTCCACCATCTTACCCAATACCCACCACCATGCCGAGATGAGATTCACCATTTCCACCGAATAATCAAAGCCCAACAACATCCATTGCAAGAAATTAAAGTAATTATTTAAGAAAGATGAAAGGTGATTAATTATTTGAGAAATAAACAAAAGAAAATCTAGTTATCCAAGAGAAACAATTTATGGACCGCATTATGGGTGATTTTGAGTACGAGCAGTGACGGCAATATCGATATCACTGGGATATCAGGTCTAATGATCAGCAATGATGGCTGCAACAAGAGATTGGCAGTGGTGGCTGGCAACAACGATGAGAAGCAGTAACGGAAGCTGCTGCTACTAGGTAGTTTCCCTTTTCCGCATCAATCTTGCGGTGTCTAGATCTATCAACACCGCTACCTGATAAGGACTCTCCACGACCGCACCACCATCATATGGTTCTTACCACTCTGTTGCTGCCAGTGAAACATGTGCATACCTCTACTGATTTTAAAGAAGAGTGAACGATTAGATACAAATGGATAGTCAGAGGGAGGGAAGCCTTTGCTAAAACAAAATATAAGGGTAGTTATGGAACATTTACTAACCGCTTCTCTATCAAGCATTTAGGCAGAAAAAAATGGCAATCTCAGCCATCCATTCTGTGACGTGGACTGCCGGGATGTCAATTTGAGAAATAAGGTTTTATTCAACTTTAGAGAGGGATCAACTTCCTCTCTCTCTCTCTCTCTATATATATATATATATATATGGAATAGAGAATATGTTGCTAGCCTTAGGCAAGTTACCTAAGGCTAGCGACCAAAACTACGTCGTTTTGGTCAGTTTCTTAAAACCTTTTTTGTTCTGTATTTTCTCTCTCCCCGTCATTTTTCTCTCGTCATATCAGCCAACACCGAACAATCCCATCGCCGGCCAGCCTCCAGACCGTCGATCCAACATCACAAACCACCACTACCAAGCCTCTCTCGGTCTCTCCTCCAAGCGAGATCAGTCATTCCCGCCTCACCCAACCTCCGCAACGGCGTCTAACCAAGCCCTCCATCACAAACTAGGATCCCACCATGGCAGACCACCATCACAATCCTGGAAACCCACCACACAAAATCGACCCACCACCATCGACCATAAATCCCATCGCCCGACCCCGCAACTTTTGGAAATCAACTGCGCCGCATCGATCCACCACCGCCGCCAAGCCCACCACACATGTAACTAGCTACATTAGCAACTAGCTACCATCGACTTTGATTTACAAAACTGAGAATAAGCTGTAGATTGAGCTCTGTGCTCATTGCAATTTTTTGGACTTGGTTTGAATTGGTTTTATTGTGATGAATTGATTATGAAAATTGTCTGAAGTTTAGGGTGGGGTTCTCATCTAGAATAGATGGCGATGGTGGTGGTGGTTGACTCGTCGGTCGGAGGAAAGATGGTGGGCTCGGTGTTGGTGGTGGTAGACCGGTGGCCATAATCGGTGGTGGTAGAAGACTGGTGGAAGACTGATGGGCATCTGAGCATATCATTTTTGGTTCTTGTTGAAAGAATCATTTCATTAGTTATCAAAAAATGATTATAATAGTTTATCAAGTTACATTTGCATTTCAAAACTTGCAGACAGAGATGGAGACTAGGGCTAAAGACGAAGGCTGGCAGTGGAGAGTTGCAGTGTCTGAGAACAAAATACAAGGGTTTAGAATCTGTAATGAGTAAGAAAGAATTTTAATTAAACACCTTAAAACTACATAGTTTCTGTGTTAGCCTTAGGCAAGTTGCCCAAGGCTAGCAATATATTCAATTTCATACACACACACACACACCCCGAAAATCCAGAGCTCTGCCGTCCTGAATTCCCAGAACGTTGTTCCCAACCTATTCTGGTCGCACTCAAAGGTCCACTTGGAGTCCCATTGTGCATGACACGTCCGCACAAGCACAGTATTCAACGCTTTGAATCGGACAAAGTGCGCGCGCCCAAGTCACTTGCATTCTTTGCCTCACACGCCTCACGCGCGACTCAGTCAGCAATGATTTCACGCTACCGTGACTCACAGTACCACGTTCGTCGCGCCGCGACCACCTAATCACCTTTTCACCAAAAACATCGACCGTTAGTGCAACCAAAGCGACGGGGTTAAGGGCAAAGGCCTCGGCCAAACCCATGGGGTCGGCCTTGGCCTCCCCCAAGTCCATGGGGTCGGCCTCGGCCTCAATGGGGGGTTGGCCTCAGCCTCCATGGGGTGTTGGCCTTGGCCTTTCCCCCCGGTTGTTCACTCTTCGAGCAAAGTCCCTTTCGCACTTTGATCGCTTCATACACTTCGTACCTGGCTTTGGCACCTTGTTCCTCACACGGGTATGTTTCACGTCGACACGCTCGTCGCAATGTAACTTTTGGATTTGTCATTGCCCATCAAAACACCTTCCGTCTGTAAGCCCAAATTTCACCCAAAGGGGGAGTGGCCTTGGCCTCCCTTCATGGGAATTGGCCATTGGCCTTGGCCAACCCTTAGGGTCGGCCTCGGCCTCACCAAGGGGTCGGCCTCGGCCTCCCCAGGGGTGGTGGCCTTGACCTTCCCCCATTTTTGGCCTATGGCCTCCGCTCCCTCGCGCACTTGTTTTCTCAAGTCTTTGCACCTCCGCGATGTTTATGGACGTCCGTGCATGAACCTCGCAACGTCCGTCGTGCATCAACCTCGCGACGTCCGTCGTCCATCAACCTCGGGACATCCGTCGTGCATCAACCTCGGGACGTCCGTCATGCATCAACCTCATGACGTCCGTCGTCCATCAACCTCGTGACGTCCGTCATGCATCAACCTCGCGACATCCGTCGTCCATCAACCTCGAGACGTCCGTCGTCCATCATCCTCGCCACGTCCGTCGTCCATCAACCTCGTGACGTCAGTCGTCCATCATCCTCACGACGTCCGTCGTCCATTATCCATTATCCTCGCGACGTCCATCGTCCATCAACCTCGCGACGTCCGTCGTCCATCAACCTCACGACTTCCGTCGTCCATCATCCTCGCGACGTCCGTCGTCCATCATCCTCGCGACGTCCGTCGTCCATGAACCTCGCGACGTCCGTCGTCCATGAACCTCACGACGTCCGTCGTGCATCGACCTCGCGACGTCCATCGTGCATCGACCTCGCGACGTCCGTCGTCCATCATCCTCGCGACGTCCGTCGTCCATCCACCTCGCGACGTCCGTCGTGCATGAACCTCGCGACGTCCGTCGTCCATCATCCTCGCGACGTCCGTCGTGCATGAACCTCGCGACGTCCGTCGTGCATCGACCTCGCGACGTCCGTCGTGCATCGACCTCGCGACGTCCGTCGTCCATCAACCTCGCGACGTCCGTCGTCCGACGATCACGTACCATCACTTCCAACTTTGTCATTACTACATGTTGCATTCATTATCTTGTTATGATAGGTACACTCAGCTCACATACCATCTTCGGGACACCCGAAGCACGCCCATACGCCATCTTCATGATACGTGCCCCCAGCACCAAGTATTGCTTCGCGACGTTCGTCGCCGTGCCATCTTCATGATGCGTGCCCCAGGCACCAAGTATTGCTTCATGACGTTCGTCGCCGCGCCACCTTTATAACATGTGCCCCGGCACCAAGTATATCTTCGCGACGTTCGTCGCCGCGCCATCTTCATAACATGTGCCCCGGCACCAAGTATTGCTCCGCGACGTTCGTCATAGCGCCTATGCGCCATCTTCATAACTTGTGCCCCGGCACCAAGTATATGCTCCGGGACCTTCGTCGCCGCACCCATGCGCCATTCTTATCACATGTGCCCCGGCAAAAAGTATTGCTTCACGACGTTTGTCGCCACACCACTTTCATAACACGTGCCCCGGCACCAAGTATTGTTTCCACGACGTTCGTCGCTGCTCCCATGCGCCATTCTCATGATATGTGCCCCCGGCACCAAGTATTGCTCCGCAACGTTCGTCGCCTCGCCCGTGCGCCATCTTCATGATACGTGCCCCGGCACCAAGTATTGCTTCATGACGTTCATCACCGAACCACTCTCATGACATGTGCTCCGGCACCAAGTATTGTCCCCGCGACGTTCGTCGCCATGCCCATGCGCCACAATCATGATACAAGCCTTCGGGCATCACACTTATTCACCACACCATTTGCCCCCGCCATGGACGTGGAACATGCTTCGACCCACTCTCCGGAGTGTGCAACATCACGGGGGGCTCCGTTCGTAGTGCTCTGGCACGAGGAACCCTCGCTACGGGATGGGCTCACAACCTTAAAGCCATCGCCGGCACAATCAACTACGGGATGGGCTCACAACCTTAAAGCCATCGCCGGCACAATCAATTACGGGAAGGGCTCACAACCTTAAAGCCATCGTCGGCACAATCAACTAGGGATGGGCTCACAACCTTAAAGCCATCGCCGGCACAATCAACTACGGGATGGGCTCACAACCTTAAAGCCATCGCCGACACAATCAACTACGGGAAGGGCTCACAACCTTAAAGCCATCGCCGGCACAATCAACTATGGGATGGGCTCACAACCTTAAAGCCATCGCCGGTATAATCAATCACGGGATGGGCTCACAACCTTAAAGCCATCGCCGTCACAGTCGCGGGGGTGGCTTCGGCATGAGGACCCCTCACCACGGACCCTGAGCACTAAGTTGCAAGCATGTCCACTCATGTTACCATTGATCGTCGACACCACCAAGGCAATGATCCCCGGGTCACTCCGGGACGGGAGTAGGTCCTTGGAGGGCATGGCACCTAGTCTGCCTGACAGTTGGCTGCAGGGGCAACCCTCACCACTATGAGGTTCTCCGTGCATCTCTTGACGCACTTAGTGGGACTCTACAAGGGCTTGGATTGGAGGCTAGATCAAGGGGGTTCTCTGGCCTCACCGACGTTGTGCGAGCCAGTTTTTCCAGACAGACAGAGCGACGCTGTGCGGGCAGGCCGGGTGAATTTGCTATTCGACAGTCCGTGGAGCACCGGCAGCTGTGGACCCCTTGGTGATGTGTCACTCCTGGGGAGTGCCACGTGTCGCGTGATGACATCATCATCTCAACCTCTATAAATAGAGGTCTTGAGAATTCATTTGGGGGTTGGACATTTTTCAGAACACTTTCACTTTCTCACTCTAGAATCCAAGAGAGAGAAACATACAGGACCCTGACTTCATACCTAAGCATCAGACTGTAACTGTCATCGTATATTCACCCTGCGCCATCCCCTCGCAGCACTGCCACCCTCAAGCTCTGTCTGGGAAGCCCTTGGTCTCTGCCCTTGCTCCACCCTTGCTGTGTCTCACATCAACATATTTGGCAGCTGACGCGGACTGCAGCCTTTGTGGCACCTCCACATAGGTACGAACCCACTTTCCTTGGCATCAAACTTTAACCTATCAGATCAATCTAACCTGTCAAATCTGTTCACTAACACATATTCTAAATCATCTAATTCAACATCAACTCAGAATTTTCAAAATACTAGATTACAACTGCTTAGCTTAAAATATTACAGTGTAGGTCCTTCACAATTCAAATTCCTAAGAACCAATTAACAGTACAGATCAACGCAGATTCTTTCTATACAGTAATGATGGGCTCACCAGAATCTCACGCAGACTCTATCCCATTCCCGAACATGCTATAGCTAATTATTGCCTACAGAAGGGGGTCAAACGAAGGGTGATATTTTGAGAGGTCAGTAAGGCGTACAAGGAGTACCAAAAGAATTACAAAAAAATCCAAAGAATCCTACTGACAATGATTTTCGAATACTTCAAACGGTCTGAACAGTTCAATGATTTCTAAAATAATTAAAATTCATCATAAATAGATACCAAATTAACAATAACAATCCCGACAATTTTCAAAACGATCAGTAAAAGATCACTTCCAAAGTCATCATTTCCAAAATACAATGAACATTTCACAAGGGATTTCAACACAAGCACGAATCATTTCAGATCATATCAGATCATACTTTCAAGTCATTTTCGTAGCGGTCACGACAATATACAGAGCAGATAAAATCAAAAAAATAACGTTGATCATGGGCGGTCGTAGGCAAAGTCGTACACATACATGATGTACCATAATATAATTACTAGCCCTCTTCGTCGGTCAAGGAACTAGCCTGCTTCCCCGTAGGAAGTAATAACAATCCAGCCTTATACCGCCTCCCCACAGAACTAATACCCAGGTCAACACAAAAAAATCAACAATATCAATGAGCATTAACATAAGCTCAAATAACCAAAATCAAATCGGATTTCAATAACAATAACATACTGATGTAAGCCATCATTCGAAATTTCAGAAGAAAATATACAAATAAACAGCAAAAACGATTGTGAATAATCATCAAATTTAGGCACAAAATTCAGAAGAACGGACACAAACAATTATCAAATTTGCTCAACATACAAAAACAGGCGAGCATCAACCAGATTTTCAAATAATCGATTTAGGTTCAACATTGTGGTTTTCTGGGCAATGACATGCTGATATCAATACATAATTCAGAATTCGGCATTAGTCATAAGTAAGTCAAATGAATACTTACGAGTACGAGTTATTAAAATAAGGGTTCAGACGAAAGTCCTTACCTAGGATTCAAATAGAATTTCTTACTTGGATCCGCAGCTAAATTATCCTAATCGGAAGTTTTTAGCTTTAACCTAAATGGAGTAATCGAATCATTAGAACACAGCCTACAGTACAATATTATAACTTAATATAAACTCACATATACTCCCGGAATGAACCTCCCTCACCAGGTATGTAAAATTACAAAAATGCCCTTTGGTGTAAAATTACCAAAATGTCCCTCTCAGACTTAAGTCACCAAATGGTCTTCTCGTAAGTAGAATCACTATAATAACCTTATCGAACATAATTTTACCCAAAAATACTCTTCTTAGGTCAAATTATCAAAATACCCTCGTCGGGGTGGCAAATTACCACACTACCCCCTCTCCCACTTGAATTACAAAAATAGCCTTCTCGCAACTAAAATCACACAAACAATCTTATTGTATGTGAATTTTACCTCAAAATACCTTTTATAGGTAAAATTATCAAAATACCCCCTCGGGGTGGTAAGTTATCAAAATACCACCCCTTACACTTAAATCATCAAAATGACCTTTTCATAAGCAAATTCACTAAAATATCCTTATCATTTGTAAATTTACTCAAAAAAACCCTTTATGGGTAAATTTATCAAAATAACCCCTGAGTGGCAAATTACCAAAATACCCCTAAGGGTTTCCGACACCGAAAAAATCTCAAAAATATCTTAAAATACTATTTTTAGCATCCTGAAGTCATTTTTGGGCTAAAAGTATTTTAAAAAATTTTTGCCCGAAAATTTCGAACTGGTCTCCCGCCCGAGCGTTAAATGGCCAGTTTCACGAAATACCTATCAGCCTCGAAATGGCACGAAATTATAGCTAATGAATCACATCAGTAAAATAAGGTTTTTTTCTAAAATTTTCATATTAAAATAACTTGGTTTACTAGGCTAGATAATTCACTAATTCGGTTTAATCGATGCCCTAATTTAGCGCCATTCGTGGACATAAAAAATTCCTGAAAACTTCCAGATACGTCTCATAAAAATATCAGGGGTTACAGCTTTGGACTTTGTCTAATTTTGACCCTAACCATTTATAATAGTTCATTGAAAAACTGCAAATTTAATGTCCATCTTTAGTGACAATTTCAGTTACTATTCAAATCAAAGACACTATCTCACGTTAAAAGCACACACTCTTCTCTTTCCTCCTCACGGCTGAACACACACTGATACGCATAATTTACACCCGCACCCCCTGCCACCCACCACTACACATTCCTATGCCTAAACACACACTACAATACACTAATACACATTTAGTTACACACATTTATACACATGTACACACACACCATCACCCCCGTAACACACACTGAAACGCACACAAACTCACACACAAAAACCCGCGGGCACACCCAAAATACTTCAAATCTAAACCAGTTCAGTTTTATACAACATTAATCCCTCGCGACACCAAATCACACCAAAATCATTCCCAATCCACCTCCTGCACACGAAGAACACACATATTGCACAGTTGTAACGCCCCAGAAATCTGCAGCTCCATCTTCCCAAACTTCCCGGTCGTTAACCTACCGGATCACATCAAACCTATCAAATCTGTTCACTAACGCATACTTCAAAACATTGAATTCGATTTCATCTCAAAATTCTTCAAACACAAGCTTACCAGGCTGCTCAAACTTAAACTGTTAAAACCTAAGCTCTTTATAACTCGAGTCCTCATGAAACACAGTGACAGTACCGACCCACGCAGGGGTCTCATTACACTGTAGTGACGGGCTTACCGGAACCTCACACAGACTCTAGCCCGTTCCTGAACCTGCTACCGCTTGTCATCACCTGCAGAAGGGAGACAAACGAATGGTGAGCTTTTGAGAGCTCAGTAAGATCGTACAAGGACTACAAAAAGAATTACCAAAGAATCCAATTGACAGTGATTTTTGAAATACCTCAACCGATTTGAAGAGCTCAATGATTTCTAAAACGATCAAAATTCATCATAAATGGATACCAAAATAACAATAACAATCACGATGGTTTCCAAACACTTAAAACGATCAAACTCAATGAATTCCAAAGTACCACGAAAATTTCTCAAGGGATTTCAACATAAGCACAAATCATTCAGATATACTTTCCAATCTTTTTGCCCACACCAAATCCTCCAATACACAAAAATTGCAATTCAATGATAATTTTTCAAGAGTTTCAAAAGAATCATAACTAGTTCGATCAGATATCAAGAAGATTTTAGATACGATGCAGAGAATCACATATACACCGACTAGTCCATCAAGGTACTAGCCCACATAACTAGTCTGTCAAGGTACTAGCCCACACCAATGCGCCGACTAGTCCGTCAAGGAACTAGCCCACACCAATTCACCGACTAGTCTGTCAAGGTACTAGCCCACACCAATACCCTCCAATATATATGCCATCTCCCACCAAACACACCAATGCAAATTCTCATGTCAATATGCAGAATGACAAGAATTCGATAATACAACATGTTATTCAATGCTCAATGGATAATAGTTAATGAGCATCGATAAGAGTTTCCATAAATGTTATAAGGCAAAATGAAAGGTTTTAAGGCAAGTAATGCAACTTCTATTAAAATAATAGAGCCCAAACGAATAGCGATGACAAATCAGAATAATATACAATCGCCAAATTTGCTCATTCTGCAATAACGGGCGAGCATCACCAGATTTCCAAACAACCAATTCAGGTTCAATATTTGGGATTTTCTGGCAATAACATGTTGATATCAATTCATACCTCAGGGTTTGACATTAGTTATAAGTAGATTAAATGAGTACTTACGAGTACGAGTTATAAAATAAGGGTTTGGACGAAAGTCCTTACCCAGGGTTCAGATATAATCTTTTACCTGGATCCGCAGCTAAACTATCTAACCAGAAGTCTTTAACTTTAACCTAAACGGAATAATCGAATTATTAGAACACAGACTATAGCAAAATATTAGAACTTAATACGGACTCACGCATACTCCCAAAAATGAACCCCCTTCACCGGGTATGTAAAATTACTAAAATACCCCTAGAGTGTAAAATTACCAAAAATGGTCATCTCGCAAGTTAGAATCACTATACTAACCTTACTATACATGATTTTACCCAAAAATACCATCCTTAGGTCAAATTACCAAAATCCCCCTTCGGGGTGATAAATTACCAAAATACCCCCTGTTACACTTAAATCATCAAAATGACCTTTCCGTACGAAAAATCACTAAAATATACTTACTGTATATAAAGTTACTCAAAATACCATTTATGGGTAAAATTACCAAAATACCCCTCAGGGTGGTAAATTACCAAAATACCCCTGAGGGTTTCTGGCACCGGAAAAATCCTAAAAATATCTTTAAACGCTAATTCAAGCATCCTTATATCATTTCTATACTAAAAAGAATTTTAGAAAAATTCTCGCTCAAAAATCCAGAACCGGTGTCCGGATCGAGCATTAAAAGGTCTGTTTCGGAAAAAAAATATTTATCAGCCTCAAAATGGCACGAAATTTTAGATAATGAATCATATCAGTAAAATAGAGTTTTCATAAAATTTTCAGATTAAAATAGCTTTGTTTACTATGCTAAATAAATTTGAAATTTCTCCTAATTGGTTACAGTTTGGACTTTGTCCAATTATGGCCCAAATCATTTATAGAAGTTCATGAGGAAACTGCCTAAAATAATCCTATCTTTAGCGACCATTATAAGTACTGTTCAAATCAAAGGCACACACTAATGCACCTTTTCCACACACACACTTTCTTCTTCCTTCAGTCGTGAGACATTGTTGTTCCAACTCACATAGATACCCATGAATTCGTCCGTAATCACTAAAAACACCTACATGGATAACTTATAACACCTACTTACACAATTTAAATCCATAATCACATCCCTCAACCCACGGATCATCCAAATATACATAACCTGAAATAAGAACACGCGCCCACACACGCACACAACCAAGAACACACACAGTTAACACCCAAAACACACACTGGCCACCCTGAAACCCTTAAAAACTCACCCCAAGCTCCCTTTTCTACTTTGATTTTGGCTTCCTCGAGCCCTATTCTCTTCTCTGTTCTGCATTTTATTTCTTCCTGTTTGTTTGCATCCTTTCCTGAAATGGAAAGGTTCTTCTCTCTCTATTTTTTTGTTTTGCTTACTTTCCCTTTTTAGAAATATAACCATTATTTATTATTTAATTTCATGAATCAGCATATAAAAGAGTAGGAGGTGGACATTGCTCATGATCTGATTCCTAAAAACTTGACACCTAAACACAAAAAATTTTCAAAATTGCAAAATAGCCCTCAAAATTTTCCATATTCACAAAATGGCCCCGCAAGTTTTAAAATTTGTATTTTTGTCCCAAAACTTTTCTAATCTCTATTAATTAAATTTAACGTCACTAAAACATACCATATCACTCATAGTATTAATTTTCGTCACTAAGACATTAATTTATAGTTATGCCCCAAAGTTTTCAAAAATTAAAAAATCACCCCTAAAATTTTTGAAATTACATTTTTACCCCAAAATCTTTTTAAACTTTGATATCCTACTAACATCCGAGCATTGCTCAAAATTAATGTCCGTTTATTTTTTTCGGAGTATCGATGGTTATTTTAACCTTCTTCCAAAGTTTGGGATATTACATCCTCCACACCTTCTAAAACTTTCGTCCTCGAAATTTGCTATCGGATATCCTATCACTTATAACGTCTATGTATTTCGCTTCCGTTACAGAACTCTGATAACTATCTCATAGCAGCTAGGCTACCTCTGACTTCTGCACACAGATTCTTGTCCCACGAATACCCAGACGCAAATGTTTAAATTCATATCATAATACTAAACTGAAACACTGTCAGGTAGTCACTTTACTCTAGCTATTCCAGAACTTCACGAACGATGACTTAACGGATACAAATCTCACTGAGCAGAACCTACACCGCTCTGTATTTCTTGCATATCCAATAGATTAAGTCAAGCTCTAATACGAAAGACTTTTCCTATCTTATGCTGGTGTTACACCAGGGATTCCATCAATTGCACAATTTACTTATAATTGTAAGCTCAACTCTAAGATCAAGGCATACTAAAATACTAAACGATGGTCACACATGACCTGCCGTTTATCAAGGCTAACATGGGTAGGGTAACCAATTCATATAGGCACTTACACCTCATAATAGGCAGCAAAACGGTAGCCACTAGGCTTTCACTGCACACTCTAATACCTCAAAACAACAAGTCGAATTTATTGCCGAATTTTCTCACCGAGAGACGTGCTATTTTAACATAGATATGTATTGCATACTTAGGATTATGCATACAATTCACTGAACGACAGAAATCTATAACCACTATGGTTTCGCTACACACTCTGGTGCCTTATCTCAACGAGTCCAAGTTGTTACCGAATTCGTCACCTAGAAATGTGTTCTCATAACATAGCGTAGCATATGATTTCGGATACATATGCATTCATTTTCACTAGAATATAAGGCTCTATGTTATCACAGCCCTTTCGTCTGACAGTCACATTATTTACAAAAGTCTCATAGCCTTATCCTTCAATCATCCATTTCAGTTAAACATTTGAAACCTTTCGGTTCCCCAAAAGCAAGTAGCATACTGTCTATTATCATGTGTTCAGCCAAGATTCCAATCATACCCCAAATCATAGAATAGCTTATCCAAACCTTATCCACATTCTCAGAATCTACTCTTGCTCACAGATTATCTGAGGCTTAGGAATCTACCTAACCTCATATCCAAATAGGGGAAACTATGCAAATAATGGTAATAATAATTGCAAGCAGACAATTAAAACCCAAAAATATTTAACAAAATCATGCATAATGGCTCTCGAGGTTCACAACAAAATTCTGTGACATTCCAGAAGAGACAACAGACACAAAAACGATAATATAGATCCAGCGAAGCAAAGTCAACATAGTGACTCAGAGCAATCAAAACCAAAAGGAGTTATTGGTCCTTAATAAGATCGAAGTTTTCCCATGGCCAGTGGGTCAGATACTACCCTATTAAGTCTAAATTGATTCGATAAGGCAGATAAATATCTCAAGAAGAAATAAGACGGCTTGGCATGAATGACATCTTCTCTGACGTCTCAGCGTAAGCTGACATTCAATTAAGTTATCCTTGAATTCTACAACAAAAAAAAAAGAACAAACAACCGACAAGATGGAATTTCAAATTTCCTATCGTATTCCCAACCCGATTCTCAGTCTTAACAACAATCATTTCCCGAGCACTTTATTCTCACACATCATCTGAATCACTTACTTAACCATTCCTTATATTTTATGGACTTACAAACACTACTAGGTTTTCCCCTAATAACTTACAGATACGTGATTAGAGTGTAATCAATTCATGCCTTGCATGACATTAAACCTCGAACAGCAAATAGGATGAGATCCACAGGAAGGTCTCTACCCGCAACATTGACAATATAACCACCAAAAACTATAGAAACAGTCAAAAACTCTTCCAACAGAGTTCCTATCACATTACCAGTTCCTGAAAGGCGGGTCGTTACCTTCAATCACTATGCCAAAGATGCACAAAGTATAACGCTCCAGAATTAATCAATATACGAACATCTAATGAAATAACCTATAAAGTGCCAGACACCATATCATCAGACGTCACAACTTCCTAAGCAGACATTAAACAAACTCTAACTGATATTCTGGGCCTCAGCCCCTACTGACCTTGTCCTCTTCTTGCCGAGGAGCACTGCTCGCTATTACACTAGCAATAGGTACACAACTGATTATTTCTCACAAACAAACAGTTTTGAACTTAATGCTCTACACTGCCATGCCTAACACATCATCCGGTCACTTTATTGCATAACTCACCACTCTGACTTCTATCGCACTTACCACATGGGGTGGCAAAAAAAACTAACCCGCAACCCTGACCAGTACTCTAGATAGGTCAAACTTCAAAACCCTGTGATGGTTCAACCCTAATACTCTGAGCTGGTCGAGCGTCTTCACCCTGTGCTCCCCTTCTTCCCATATTATGCCTCAATCAAATTTTAGAACTCTGTCCATATACAATATAACCGAACCAAAATGGCCCTGAATCCCTGATTCTGCCCGACCTTTAACCTTGGGCACCGTAATATGCCGGCTGTAAAAAAAAATTGTTGACGGCTGTAAGCTCTTACAAATCCGTTTGGAAAAAAATCTTACTTACCTCTCTTCTATCCGCCCTATGTTTACTCATGCCTTCCCCTATTGTCAAACTTAACTATTCCAAAACACATACTCAATAAAGATATTCCTCATAGCTCCTCAATCAATCCGAGATTACCGCATCTCTTCGTCCAGGCCTAAGCCCCCACTCAGGCTTCCAACAGCTACATGCCTTCGTCGATAACATTGTTACCATAATTCCAGTGAGGCAACAAAACCTCATCTCAACCTCGGCTATCGACTCTTAGTCTGCTCGCCTCACATTAACAAACTCCATTAACATCTGTTTACGAGGTCTCGTGAAAATAACAGTCGAGGATAATTCCTTAAACTGTTCCCAAGTAATATCAATCAATTACTGGCTAGTCAGACTCTTCGCCACCATTTCTTACCCCTGATCAACCTCCCTTCTCAGTTTATATATAACAATTTCAATCCTTTGTTGCTTCACCTACAATTGCTCAAACTTGTACAATCAGTTACTCAAAATTTCCTCCATTTTGCTAATCCAGTTCGTTGTCCTTATAGAGTCTAGAAACCCCCTGTAGCTAGTCATTTCATTTATTAAGTGCACCCAAGATACTCCCATCTCGAGGTTATGGTTAGGGCGGATTCAGTACTCCTTACGGTTGGTTGGCCAAATTCTTAGTCATCAAAGTCAAAATCGGGTTCATATTGTTCAGCATCGCAACCATTGGTTCTATGTTCCGTTGTTCCCTTATTAGGTAGAGGTGCCCCTCTGCAATCATAAAACCTCCATACTATACATTTCCCAATCTAAACATTGTTTGGTCAACTCTCTCCAATATCGAGAAAAATTCCTAAATCCCTATTCATCTCATACAAACCTGTTAGAATCTCATCTATCAGGACCCCAAGCCCCCCATACTATCTCCACTGCCAGAGCTTCGAGTACCGACCATCTCCGTACTGTTAACAGTTATCAATGTTACACTACACGTGTCTAAAGAATAGTACAATTAAAAGTTAAGGCAGACTGCGTAACTTTAACAACATACTTCTTAACACTACCATCATCCTCTCTAATTAACCAGAATACGATTCGGGTTACCAACACTCGATGGTTCCATGCCTACAATCATATGCCTATACTCCAAATACCACAAGACCGAACTGCTCTGATACCAACTGTAATGCCCCGAAAATTCGGAGCTCCATCGCTCAGAACTTCCCGGTCGTTAACCTACCGGATCACATCAAACCTATCAAATCTGTTCACTAACGCATACTTCAAAACATTGAATCCGATTCCATCTCAAAATTCTTCAAACACAAGCTTACCAGGCTGCTCAAACTTAAACTGTTAAAACCTAAGCTCTTTATAACTCGAGTCCTCATGAAACACAGTGACAGTACCGACCCACACAGGGGTCTCATTACACTGTAGTGACGGCTTACCGAAACCTCACACAGACTCTAGCCCGTTCCTGAACCTGCTACCGCTTGTCATCACTTCATACCTCAGAGTTCAACATTAGTCATAAGTAAATCAAATGAGTACTTACGAGTATGAGTTATCAAAATAAGGGTTCGGACGAAAATCCTTATCCAGGGTTCAAATAGAATCTCTTACCTGGATCTGTAGCTAAACTATCTAACCGGAAGTCTTTAACTTTAACCTAAACGGAAGACTCAACCATTAGAATACAAACTATATTAAAATATTATAACTTAATACGGACTCATGCATACTCTCAAAATGAACCCCCTCACCGGGTATGTAAAATTACTAAAACGCCCCTGGGGTGTAAAATTACCAAAGTGGTCTCCTTGCAAGTTAAAATCACTATACTAACCTTACTGTACGCAGTTTTACCCAGAAAAATCATCCTTAGGTCAAATTACCAAAATACCCCTTTAGGGTGATAAATTATCAAAATACCCCTGTTACACTTTAATCATCAAAATGACCTTTCCGTAAGCAAAATCACTAAAATATACTTACTGTATATAAATTTACTCAAAAATACCCTTTTATGGGTAAAATTACCAAAATACCCCTATGGTTTCCGCACCGGAAAAATCCCAAAAATATCTTTAAATACTATTTTAAGCATCCTTATGTCATTTATGTACTAAAAAGTATTTTAGAAAAATTCTTGCCCGAAAATCCAGAACTAGTGTCGGGATCGAGCGTTAAAAGGCCAGTTTTGAAAAAAATATGTATTGGCCTCAGAATGGACCGAAATTTTAGAAAATGAATCATATCAGTAAAATAAAATTTTCATAAAATTTTCAGATTAAAATAGCTTTGTTTACTATGCTAAATAAATTTGAAATTTCTCCTAATTGGTACCTAGAATTAGTGCCCTTTGCTGGCACGAAAATTTCTCAAAACAATTTAGAGTGTAGGTCTCATAAAAATATTGGGGGTTATAGTTTTAGACTTTATCCAATTATGGCCTAAATCATTTATAAAAATTCATGAGAAAATTGCTTTAATTAATCTTATCTTTAGCGACCATTACAAGTACTGTTCAAATCAAAGGCACACACTAGTGCACCTTTTCCACATACACTTTCTTCTTCCTTCAGCCGTGAGACATGGTTGTTCCAACTCACCTAGATACCCATGAATTCGTCCGTAATCACTAAAAATCACTTACATGGATAACTTATAACACCTACTTACACCATTTAAATTCATAATCACATCCCTCAACCCACGGAGCATCCAAATATACACACACCCCGAAACAAGAACATGCACACAGCCAAGAACACACACAGTCAACACCCAAAACACACATTGGCCACCCTGAAACCCCCTAAAAACTCACCCCAAGCTCCCTTTTCTCCTCTGATTTTGGCTTCCCAGAGCCCTATTCTCTTCTCTGTTCTGCATTTTCTTTCTTCCTGTTTGTTTTCATCCTTTCCCGAAATGGAAACTCTCTCTCTCTCTCTCTCTCTCTTGTTTTGGTTACTTTCCTTTTTTAAAAATATAACCATTATTTATTATTCAATTTCATGAATCAGCACATAAAAGAGTAGGTGGTGGACGTTGCTCATGACCTGATTCCTAAAAACTTGACACCTAAACACAAAATTTTCCAAAATTGCACAATAGCCCTCCAAATTTTCCATATTCACAAAATGGCCCCGCAAGTTTTAAAAATTGTATTTTTGTCCCAAAACTTTTCTAATCTCTATTAATTAAATTTAAAGTCACTAAAACATACAATATCACTCATTGTATTAATTTTCGTCACTAAGACATTAATTTATAGTTATGCCCCCAAAGTTTGCAAAAATTACAAAATCACCCTTAAAATTTTTAAAATTACATTTTTAGCCAAAAATCTTTTTAAGCTTTGATACCCTACTAACATCTGAGCATTGCACAAAATTAACCTCCGTTTATTTTCAGAGCACCGATGGTTATTTTAATCTGCTCTCAAAATTTGGGATATTATAACAGTAAACACGCACATACTGCTGAGATCTTCAACGTGCACACACACCCCATTTCATATATTGAAATTAAAAGTAAGTGATCACCTTGAGAAAATCTATAAGTTTTTCCTTGATTTATTTCTTTGTTCTCCATGTTTCCTTCGAGCTCCCTCTCCCTCTGTGCTCTGTTTTCCCTCCTCTCTGTTTGTTCTTATCTTTCCTGATATTCACTTTTTTTCTTTTCTTTTTCTGTTGTTTTCTTTCCATTTAGTATTGAACCAAATTAAAATTAAAAAAACAACATCAGATTAGTCATCACATATGAGGTGGCATCTCCTTACACCAAATTTTTTGAAAAATTGACACATAAGGCATAATTTTTAAAAATTGCAAAATAGCCCTTCAAGTTTCCATATTTGCAAAATAGTCCCCCCTCCCCCCCAACCAAAATTTCATCTAATTACATTTAAGCCCCCAAAATTTTTTTAATCCTTATTAATTTAACTAAATGTCACTAAAACATATACTATCACTCACTTCATCATTTTTCATCACTAAAACCATAAATTTAACTAAATGTCACTAAAACATATGCCCCTAAGGTTTTTCAAAATTATAAAATTCCCCCAAATTTTTTTAAATTATGTTTTTTCCCTGAAAATCTTTTTAAGCATTTATGCACTACTAATACCCAAGCATCACTCAACTTTAACGCCCTTTTGTTTATTAAATCATATGACAGGAATTATACACTTAGACCATGGAGTTGGAAAAACTGAGATAACAGGTTTATTAAATCAAATAACGGACGTATCTCATGAAACTTTAAATATCTATAGAACTCCAAACAAGATAACATCTCAGATATTAACTGAATTACACAATTCAGTTAAAGAGTTAGGAAGTAAAATAAGATGTTAGTTAAAGCTTTCCTTAAAAGAGACCTAAAAGATGTTAGTTAAACAAGGCTTTATCGATGGCAACAATGGTTCAGTTATATACTTTGGATGTAAAATTTTCCTCTGAGTCTCATCTTCTTGCCAGGTAATTTCTTCCTCTCACTCTCACGTCTCAACTCTTTCTCTAGTTTTAATTCTAGATCTTGTGATAATCCCTTTTGATGTTTTGGGAAAAAAACATGTTATTAATGCAAGAAATGTTAACAGCAGGTTATCAATGCAAATTTCGGCTGCTAGTATTAATAGCTTTCATGTGAGATGAAATAACAGATATGTTCGAGTCTTGTATGTGTGTATATGGGTGATATTCCTGCCCATGTAATATCCTCCAGTAGTGGCTTCTATGCGTTATCTTGTGATATTTTTCTGCCCATGTGTGAACGTGGATTTTCACATGCTCAAACGCTTGATCATATCTCAGTTTGTTGCGAAAAAGTGAATTAGTGATAAAAATATTGGCCGTCTCGCGACAAATTATGAAGAGGACAAGCATTTGAGGTGTGGAAGTTGACTTGCCTACACTTGTTCATGTCACTTTCAAGAACAGTCCTGAGTGATATTCCTGGATTTACTTTGCCCATTTCGGATAAAAATTGGCTACAAGTGGAAAATTAAAAAAAACTTACAAGCCCTGCTCCATCTTTGTAGGCTTTAAATGCTTCATCGTAGTAATGAATTCCGATTTCCACTGCATTATTGACCTGCAAAAGTTTTAATTTGCAGAAATTACACGAAGTTATGTTTTGCTTACTAGTCGAGAAACAAAAATGCATTAAATATTCAATGAAGAAGGAATGATAGTCCTACAAGACAAGGAAGAAAGAATTGATTGCTAGAAGAACTAGAATCACTGCTCCCAATTTACATCACTACAAAAATAAAAGAACTAGCCAGGATGGAGAATGAACATGAAGAGATCCTTCGCGAACCAGAAATGAAGGGTTTTTGAATTGGGATTATGGATGGCCAAGCCTCACATTACCATCAAACAAAGTTATTCTTAAATGGATTAAACATGGACTCGTAGACACATTCAAAATAAATCGAGATGATTATCAACTCATCGATAGTCTCCCGGATATAGTTAGATATGCTCTTGGCGTTATGGGATTTAATCGATAGATTATCATAGACCAAATACTGTCAACACTGGTAGAAAGAAGCAAAATCAAATTCTACCAACCATACCAGATTTGGTTCATTTATTGATTCGCTAATAAAAAGTTAATGAATTTCTACCGACCACACAAGGATGAACTATGGAACACGTATGATTCAGAGAAAGACAAGATCGAAATAACCAATTGTGTTCATGCAACCATTGAAACCATGGTAGCCGATCCCATAGAAGCATATTTTTGTGATGGATGAAGGATAGTAATCCTGAAGTGGTGTAGAGCATCCATAGAGCCTTCCAAACAAGGTCAAGATCAGGTAATCAGACTCTATGAACAGTTCAACAGCCAAGGGGCAGACCTACATTGT